>APFE030758321.1:22065-64627 GCA_000404065.3 Pinus taeda | reverse complement strand
CTTGATGGCAAAGCTTACTTGTGAACTGTCATCTGATCCCTTTTTGTTGTCCAGTAACCCATGCATTCTATCACATCTGATATATCTTCTGAATGTATACAACTGAGATGATCTTCTATGAGAGGGTTGCCATCAAGTACAACACATGCATCATAATGCCAACAATACAGGCGATGAGGGGCAGGATCCTTGAGGTACCCAACCTCTTGGATCATACCTTGCTATGGGAGCCCCGAAGAGGAGTAGCAGGATTGGTAGATGCAGGTAGAGACGGATGTGTATGAAGCGAAATTGCATGAGTCTCGGGACAGCTCGAGGCTAGTAGGCTGCAACAGTGCGAGAGGCACAGGATTGTTGCACCAATGTAGGATGGCACAGAGAGGTGTGCAACAGTGAGAGATGCAAGGAGTCGTTGCAACAACGTAGAGGTCAGTAGAGGGAGCACTTGTTAGCGAGAGAGGGAGCTTCAACATCAGGAGTGTCTCTAGCCTGACAGGGATGTCAGAGTTGGGTGGATCGGTTACTTACTTCTCGGTAACTGAGTTGTAGTGCAGCAGTTAATAGTGGCAGTGCTATGGGAAACATGATGCAGGATGATGAGAGGAGATGCAATGCAGATGTAGTGCTGGGAGGATGGACCAACAACAGCACGGATGCAGAGGGAGCTGTTGTACAGATGTAGCAGTGGCAGTGGCAGGGCCATGGGCAACAGTACAGGATGCAGCAGTGTAGAGGATGTTGGGCGAGGAGGCCTAGCATCAACACAAGGACCAATGTTGGATAATCAGGGTGATGCTCAGTGTGGAGTATTGCTAGAGCACAATCCTTGCTAAGAGGGAGTGTTGATTTGAGGTAGCATCGGATGTGCTCTAGCCATGAAAATTAGTGGAGAGGATAAAGCACATGAGATCTCCAAGACCCAGAAATGGTTTGGGCAGATTCTAACCGGTTTGGGAGATATTAAAATAAATAATATTTTTAATGGAGTTCCTAAGTCTAAACTTGGGAAAAATAAAATTTTAATGGGTATTAATATAAAACTGGGTTAGAATGTTCCAAAAGTCATGGATCAAGCCAAATCTAATCTTATCCGTTGATTAGAGATTTAATCTCGGTCATTGATGGACCAACGAAAAAAGTATAAGAGGAGGCTTGAGGCTCAGTTGGAGAACACACCAGAGTGATCAGTCATTCTATTCTCTAGAGTGGGGTTTGCTAAGATAGAATCAGTGATCAGCAGCAAGGGCCAGTGAATACATAGTAGAGTGGCAGATTTGGTACAAGAGAGACAGCGCAGAGCCCGGAGAGGTTGACACAAAGGCAGCTGGGTGTTACGGAGAGGCAGTCAGGAGCTACACAGAGCCAAGAGAGGCCAGTGTGTGAGACATAGAGGGTCTAGGGGCTGACGCAGAAAACCACCAATCTGTTTGTTGTTATGATGTAAATTAAGCACCTACTTAATTACATCAATTTGTTTGTGAGCACCCACTCACAGGGGGCACTAACCCCCTTAATATAGCAAACACCTACTTGAAAACAGGCACCAACCTCTTATGAATGAAGGCCACCACTTTCTCTAGCCACTATTCTACCTTTCATACAATTTTCAAACTAAAAATAGGGGCAAATACATATATAGATAAATACAAATCTAATTCACTGCAGTATCATACTTCTTCTCTCGGTCCTCTACTATTCTACAGGCTCTCTTAGCCTCACACAACAACACCGACCCACTCTGCCCCTTTTCTCTACAGTATAGGCACACACAACCTCTTTATGTAGCACAACAACACTTTTCCTCTCCTCAACAACACACACTTGCACACAACTCTCCACACTACTCCTTGACAACAATATTGTTCCACCTCGATTTTCTCTTCTACGATCACAGGTTTTGTTCCTCTCTTGCATTGTGATCAATGTCATCTCTGTTAGCCATTATTTATCCATTCACTTTGATCGAGTGTACCGCTGCATGGCTTCTCCATTCTGTTGTCGTGTCTCATTGCTTGAATTTTGCCGCTGTAGCATTAAATCAAAGAATGGGCTTCATTGACTCACCAACTATGGTTGAAGCATAATTAACTCAGAGAATGTGTCAGTATGTGATTCTCCATGTTGAGAACTGAATCTCCTTCAGTTTGTACTCCTAGGAGATTCTTCCATGCCTATTAATTGCTCAGAGAGCTTGAAATGAACTTCAGCATGACTTGTCTGAACTGTGATCATACCTCTAGACCCTGAGGCTTTGTTATTTAATTCAATGAAGCATGCATAAGGATATCAGATATTGCTTGTCTCAGCTTATGGCAGACTCCATTATTTCATCCTGTGCAACTGTGGTCCTATCTATTCTTTGAGCTAGGAGTTTCTGCAGTTTCCATTATTCCAATGACCAACTTATTTTGTGCGCAATTACTCTTGGTTGTTGACTCATACATCCTTCACACACCACTGTGTTGTAATATCAGAGCCCCTCATTTCATAACTTTTATTAAGGCGACATTACGAAATCACAAGATTCTGATCTTTGCCTTTAGCCCTTTTTCTTCACCCATTATTACTTTTCACCATAGTATAGGGTGTCGTGACCGGCGACATAGCACCTAGGTGCTAAGCCCTTCTAGATCCTGTCAGGGGCCTATGTCATTATGATATTTCTCTATGCCCCTGGTTCTTTGGCCTCCATAACCAATTGCCAACGATCATCAGAAGACCTTAGTATCGAAACTTTCTCAAAATTCAATTATAAGGAGTTACGAAAACCTGGCCTCAGATATTCTAACCTTTGAGATGACGTCATGTTCTTATCATCAACCCCATGTGGCATCTCCATAGTGGTGACACGTGTCACTAGGATTCCTCATTATTCCACTCAATAATGTTGAATCTGACTACCATGTGTCCTTCGTACAACCATGTCATGTTGATGTCATCTACCACCATCAGCGCCTGAGGGCCAATCAACTTCTGCCATGTGTCCTATTCGAGGAGAGAGAAAGGGTCCTTGGTTCTTAGTTTTTCAAACGAATTCCTTTGAAATCCTTACTTCTAGCAACCCTCGATGACAACCAAATGCCAACAACATCGGAATCTCCCTATATCAGAATTTCTTCAAAGCGCAATTACGAAATCTCTAACCTCCAATATTCCGACCTCCTGAAGCTCTTACATTCTGAGAATCAGCTCCTTGGTATCGAATCAAAGCTTTATAAAAAAAATGAGGTTATGAAGCCTTCGGCCTTTGATATTCCAACCTCCTGAAGCTCCGATGTTCTAAGAATTGGCTCCCTGGTATCATATTGGACCTTTCTCAAAAAAGAAATTATATTGAGGTTACAAAGTCTCCGACCTCCGATATTCCAGCCCCCCGACATCTCGAGCTTTCGACCTTTGGAGGTCCCGAAGTTTTGAAGTTTTGTAATTCATCCTGCTTCTTGATTCCGAAATTCATCATGCTTTGTTGTTTCGAAATTTCGAAATTCGTCTTGCTCCTAAGGACTTCAAGACCCTTACTTTGGATATCAATAACTTTTGATCTCGCGATCCATTTATGGGCTTCCACATACCGTTGAAAATATTTTTCAAAGCACATTCTAGTGGAGAAGGTCTGATGCAGTGCTTGAGCCCATTTTCTACCTGAGACATGGATGCAAACTCTCTTCCTAGAATCTGCCCCAATGCTAGTCCAGTGGACATCAATGTTAACATACCAAGTGCCACCAATCAATCAGAAAATGTCAATTTTCCAACATACAAGTCTGCCTAAATTCAATATTCAAATTTAATATAAGTCTGGCAAACCATGAAAAGACAACTTTTCATCAGTTTTAAAAAAGCTTATAATTACATGAAATTAACAAAAGTGCAAAACATACAACATACGCTTATCTGGAATAGAGAACATGAATATGTTTAAAGGTCATCAACCAGCCTTATAATTTGGACAACAATGTACACAAATGAAATCTGGTTATAAGCTTTGAAGTATATAATATTTCAAGGATTGTTCATGACAGCATGAGCTTCTCCAAGCTACAATGTCTCCACTCTGATACGGTTCTACAGGTTCCAAATTTATTCCAAGAATTAAACTCTACAATAGTGCAAAGGCTAATTCCTTTTTTCAAAAATTATACCCCCCATCCCCACTTCTATCCCATGGTTACCTTTAATACCATTATTATGTCTAAAGAAATTAGTTCAGTTGTGGTTTAACAAATAATTGAAAAATAGAGATGAGTATCGATTCCCTAATTTTTCATGAGCTAGATGATTGAATCGTTAATTCTAAAGCCCCAATCCACAAATCATGAGTGACCAACTATGAACCTGTTGGAAACCTAAAAGGTTTAATTAGTAAAAGGAAAAACAAATTTTCAAAAAAATCACATTGAACATCACACATAGGTATTCTAGTTGATTTAATGGGTTTCACTTCTAAATGTCACAAAACTCAACCACTTAAAAATATTCTATCTTATTCTACCAATCCAGCGAAGCAATTCATGCCCGAAATGGATTTTTCAAACCCAAGAATCATTCATTTAAGCTTATTGTTGAGTAATCGTTCAATCAAATCTGTGGGGGAATTTAAACCATTAGAGCTATGTGGATTTTCCAAGTATACAACATGCATCATGGTGAAAATATTTCATGGGTTTATATGATCTTACATTACCAATAGTGCTTTGAATATAAGCCTGGGACAATAAAGGGTAGATCATTGGTTATATTGTGGAAACATGCGCCAAAATCCCATAATAAACCTAATTCTTGAAACTTCAAAGCTTGGAAGGATAAATTTCACGTTACTTGACATAAATCATATAAAAATTAAAACTATCTCGGAACCTTAGGATCTTGGGTGATTTTGAAGCATTGCCCTTGAAACTAGTTGAGATCCAAGATGAGATGGTATCTACACTGACGTGGCTGGATTGTTGACATGTTCATTGCATTGAAGTGCCACATGGTAGGTGAAAACAATAATATTGACGGGCTAATATGGCTAAAACAGGGTGACACATGGCAAGATTAACACATAAACTCAGGGCTTGAGTTCTCAAATATTTATGGGTTTGTATATATGAAAAATGGTGAGAAGGCGAGGTCCGAGCTGGGAAAAAAACTAAGTTAATGTAACAATTTATGATGAAGATTCAGGGAATATGGGTTGGAAGGCATAAGAAAGGTACACATGAGCATGAGTGTACATGTGAGTATTTCCATGTAACCCTCCACCTAAGTTTCCACGTCAACGTTAAAACAAAATAAAACCCACAAAACTTCTAATGGCCATAGCTTTTATTTTAGGAGTCTAAATGAGACAAACATTATATCATTAGAAAACTCTCCAAGAGAGGAAGATGATGGAAACTTCAAAAGCGAAAAATTATGAGACATAAAAATCACTTAAAACAACAATCAAAATGCAAGCCAAGTTATTATTTCCAAATTTTATATGGAGACCCCTTAATTTTTCGAGAAAAACTAAGGGGGGTTGTTGAGGCCTCAACAGAGTCTCAAAAACTTACTTACTAAAAGTTGAAAGAATTTTGTTGACATTTGTAGTCACTAAGAATTTGATGAATAACCCTCTTAGATTGTGTTCATGAACTCCATAGCCCAAGAAAAAAGGCATTGTATTTCCCTTTCATCTGTTATCTACATGCCCACTTTATATTTTCATTTTCCATTTGATACATTGTTGTTAAGATCTATTTACCCCCATTCCATACCATACAAAGTGACCGCAAAAACTGTAGGGAAATCCCCATTCACTTAGGTCTACCCTTTCTCTAAAGTTCAAAACAAACTTGGTGAGTTGACAATGACAAACCTTCTAGTTCCACAAATCTTGTTGGACTTGAATTTTAGCATGTGAGAATGTGTGGTAACATATAGCATCAAACAAATCCAATAACCTCCTTGAAGAAATTGGATCTTGGTCGATCAAATCTTTGTGAGAAATGATAGCTAGGGTAAATCCCTCACCAGATGAAAAGATTTGTGTTGCCTCATTCCACTTATACTAAGGTCAATAAAATTATCCTCTTGTAATTTTTCTACCCATTGAGTATTTTCATTAATCTTATTTTATGGCTTTAAAAAGTTGGGCCCCTTTCATAATCCTAATTTATTCCTTTGAAATATATAGATTTGGAGTAAAAATGGCCTTGAGTTTTGTTTTAAAGTTGGCATCAACACTTTAAAAAAAATCATTTGTATAAGACTAGGGAAATTAGAAATTAAGTGTTGAGGTGTTGTACTCTCTACAAGTACTCTGAGTTGACTGGATTTTAGTTTGTTAATTGACTAGTGAGATAAGACAACGAGGAATGAACCTCAATAAGTTTGGTCAGGAACAACTGACTACAGACAACAAGTCAATGGGATGGTCACAGACAAATTGATGGAAAAGGAAATTTGATGATTTAGTCGATAGGACAACTTTTAAGTCAACAGTAGTTACCTTCGTCGAAGTCGATAGACAGTGGAGCAATTGATAGAAGTTGATAATCGACTAAACCAATCAAAGGGATCACATTCGAGCATACACGTATAGCCAGCTAAGATTGTTGGTTGAAGGGAAATCAACAACAATTGGCATTGATCGAAAAATGGTTATGAATCTCGAGGTTGTTGAGATCTTAGCAAATCATCTTTACCCACATGTATCGGTTTGGGAAGTTTCAAATTAGGGTTTTCTATGCCTATAAATAGAGCATGATGTAAGGCTAATGAGAGAAGATGAGATAATGAATCTTCATGATTGGTAGAGATCGGGTGATGTATGAGCGCATTGGTCTTAGGTGTGGACAAAGGTTAACATTCATTGTAAAATTAATTGTAATATTGAGTTGAAAATATAAGAGTGGTGAAGCTAAAAGGTTGGTTGGTTTTCCCGGTTAAGGGTTTCTAGGGTAAATTTATTTGTGTGTGGTGTGAATATTGATGGTGTTTTATTATTTATTTTATGTTCTTAAGATATTTTACATGCATTTAACAATTTATAGTAATTGAGCTTCTAGCCTGGTTTCTATGTCTAGTTGACTCTATATTTGGACTTTTGGTATTTGAAGATTTTATCATGTGCCTTAAGCCTAACATCCAGTATCATAGCTCATTTTCAATGTAGAAGGATGTCCCTACTATTAAATATTGAGTATCTTGAACCTGAATCTATTCAAGAACATAATTCTTGATTAGATCAGAGATAAGCATGTTTGATTGAGAGTCTTAAGATAAAAATTAAGTTATAGAAGGATGGCTACTAGTGAAAGTATTGAGATTGAGAAGTTTAATGGCCATAATTTTGAGCTTTGGGAGCTTAAAAGAAAATATCTCCTCGTAGATTGAGAACAGTGGAATTTTGTGCTTCTAGGAACATATCTCACTAGAATGTTGATGGAGGATTGGGAGAAACTTGAAAGAAAAGTGTGGAGTACAATTTGAATTTTTCTTACATATTATGTATTTTTTAATGTCTCAGAGGAAGAAACTACTAAGAAACCGTAGGATAAGTTGGGAAACTTTTATTAATCAAAATCATTCATCAATAACTTGTTTATTTAGAAGAAACTCTATCTTTTGAGGATGAAAGAGGGTATTTTGGCCACATAACACTTGTGTGCATCCAATATTATGATTTACCAGATATTAAGTGTGGATATCACTATTAATGAATAATAAAAGTGCTTCAGTATGTTGTGTTCCTTATTAGATTCATGGGGATATTTTAGTCATTTCTACTAGGAGTAATACAAATTCATTAACTCTTGATGATGTGGTGGAATATCTATTATCAGAGGAAATGAGGTGAAGGAAAATAGAATAATTGACCAAGGATGTGTTGTTAATAAGAGATTGGACAATAAAAGAGGAAAAAGAAAATTCTCCAAAGGGGAATCTAGGTCAAAAGGAAGATCTAAGTCCCTTGCTAGGCCAATAAGAAGATGTTGGAAATGCAGTAAAGTAAAGCGTTACAAAAGTGACTGTGAAACAAAGAATGTTGAACAGAGAAAGGGATCTAATGAGCAGTTGATTGAAGAGAGAACTTCTTCATATGAAGGAGGGAATGTGTATTTAGCTTTGACAAGTAAACATTCAGATCATGAGGCATGGTTGATCAACTTAGGAGCATCCTACCATATGACACCCCATGAGGAGTGGTTTTGTGAATATGAAGAATATGATGGAATGGATATCTATATAGAGGATGATTCCAAAACTGGGATAGTCTATGGAGGTCAAATTTGACTAATATTGAAGGATGATTGAAATAGAACATTACTAGGGGTACTAAATATTCTAGGTTTAGCTAGGAATCTAATAATTGTCATTTGAATGGGCGATGTAGGTGTACATACCATATTCAAGAAGGATTCATGAAAGATGGTTTGTGGTGTGATGGCATTTATGATAGGTGTTCAGATTGGGACATTGTACAAGCTTTTAGAGCACATTGACCAGAGTGGCTGTAGTAGTGTAGTCATAACTAAAATTGATAGTTTATCCTCTTGTCTAGCCAAAGAAACTATGTTGTGGCATTAGAGGATGGGATGCATTGGATAGAAATGACTTTGAGCTATGCAAATCAAAGATATGGTCAAAGGTTTACCTGCTAACTATGGAAATCAATTTCTATGAACATTGCATTAAAAGGAAACAAAATCATGTTAGATTACCATTTAGTGCTAAAAGGGAAAAGAGAATTTTGAAGCTAGTTCACAATTATGTGATTGGACTTGTACCAATATAGTTGCTATGTGTCATATACCCCTACGAAATTTATCCTAACCACACTTGAAAAAACTTAATTTTCTTTTCTTATACATTTTTTCAAACACTTTACATGTAAACCTTTCTTCAAATACTTTGTATACAACCAATTAAGTAGTCTTTTTCTTGTAGACATTTTGTCAAACATTTTGTATGTAAACAAATAAGAAACATTGTTTTGATTCCACTTGTAACATACTAACTTAAACATACCACTCAATCATGCAACTTTTCATTTTTGTCTTTGAGGCATTTTATTAAATAGTTTGTATGCAAATTGTAATAAAACACATTTAACACATTTTTCAAATGCTTTGCATGCAATTATGCATAGTTCAACTACAACATTATTATCATACAATAATGCTAACACACAACAATATTATCCCCATCCAAAAAGCAACATTTTCGTTGGGGCATTTCATCAAATAGTTTGTATGCAATGATTCATTAAACCATTTACACATTTCTTCAAATACTTTGCATGCCAACTAATATAAAAATTTCATAAGGGCATATATCCTAAATTATAGCAGTCCAAGTTCTCAAACTTGAACCAGAAAATCAGTGGGAGTTCCCCTCACTATGGTCCAAGTTTCAACCTTTGGAATCTCCCAGATGAAAAGTTATAACAGAAATGTAAACATGACATGTTTAATGCATGATTTAGGAGCATATAGGAGTCTCAACTTCCTCTGATCACATACCCTAAAATATTGTGACCTAAGATCTAAAAGTTCAACCAAATAGTTAGTGTAATTTCCCTTCACTATGGTCCAAGTTTAGGCCTCTGGAACCTCCAAGAAGAAAAGTTATAGCAGAATTATCAATATGACATGTTTGATGCATGATCTTAGGAGCATCTAGGAAGCTTGACTTTATATGATCATATATCCTTAAATATCGTGACACAAGATCTCAAATTTGAACTTGATGATCAACATGATTTTCCCTCACTATGGTCCAAGTTTCAACTTCTGGAACCTCCCAAAAGAAAATTTATAGCATAAATGCCAACATGTCCTATTTAATGCATGATTTTAGGAGCATATAGGAAGCTCAACTTTCTCTGATCATATCTCATATAATATCATGACCCAAAATATGAAAGTTGGACCAAATAATCAATGGTATTTCCACTCATTATGTTCCAAATTTTAACTTATGTAACCTCCCAGAAGAAAAGATAGCATAAATTCCAACATGGCCTATTTAAAGATGTGTTTAGTAATCCCAACTTCGTCTAATCATATGTCCTAAAATGTCACAAACCAAGATCTGAAAATTGGAACAAAGGATCAGTGGGATTTCCCCTCACTATGGTCCAAGATTCAACTTCTGAAACCTCCGAGATGAAAATTTATAGTAGAAATTCCAACATGTCCCATTAAGAGATGTATTTAGGAATGCCAACTTCCCTTAATCACATTTCCTAAAATTTAGTGACCCAATATCTAAAAATTAGACCATAGTATCAATGGGATTTCCCCTCACTATGGTCCAAGTTTTAGACTATGGAACCCCCCAGAACAAAATTTATAGCATAAATTCCAACATGACCTATTTAAAGAATAATTTGGTTATCCTATCTTCCTCAATCAATGTCATTAGAAAATTTAATGAATATAAAAAGCTATGGAAAAATAGTATAAAAGCTATAACCATGATAAATTTTCTAAAGGGTAAATGATTGCATATAAACTCATTGAAAAGAGAAATTATACAATCATGCATAAGAGATAATTAGCTTGAGTCAAATATTTTGCAATATAGAACTGAATAAGGGTGAGTCATTCTCCACCCAACCATAGGCTTAGCTGTGCTACAATCTTTCTTATAACACGCCAACCCTGAGTCAAATATTAATGCCTTGAGGGAAAAACTAAACTCAGGGATTTAACACACAGTTTTCAGACCACATTTAACACCAAAAACTGAAAGCCACCTTCCTTCACACATAGGAAAAGCTCAATCTTTGTCACATATGCTATCACTCACAACTCTTAATTAGTCACAAGGTATGAACCTCTATGAGTTCTACCACCATTTCTCTTGCCAAATTGAATTTATGAGTTAGACAGTATGAGAGAAAAAGCTAAGCAGGAAATAAGAACCAAGAACTAAGAACCCCTTGACGGTTTATCCTTCTTATTTGTATAATCACGTCATGGCTCTTCATCTTCCCAATATTTTGTTAGAAGCTTCTTGGGAATACCAACAATCACATCAAGGGAAAGTAATATTTATTCAAGCAAGGCTAGAATTTCTCTCACCCCGCCCCCTCCCCTTGCACCTTTTCCTCCTTAGTAAAGTTTTTCCGCCTCCCCAAGGCATGATGATCTATTGGTTGCTCCCTTCCCTTAGCTCTATATTTTTTACTGATAAAATAGAATAGTACATCACATAAGAAAATTTTAGTATATAATATAAATGTTGATAACCCAACATTACAAGTTTTAATCACAAATTTTGAGGAAATGAAAAGGGGGTGTCACAATCCCCTCCCCCTTAAAGGAACATCATCCTCGGTGTTCTCACTGATCTTGAAGCTTCTTTGCATGTAGTAGCACTAGCCTAGGTGTTGTTTTTCATTGTAATAGTGGTCTTCATCCTTTCCTTAGCTACAACAAAAATATGGTTCTCTTTAATTGTTCTCCTTTTATCACTATGTGTGTTATGTTTGGTTTGGTTACCTCTAGATCTTATATAATTGCCTTGTACAAGACCAACTTCTCCTACAATAAAATATATTACCAACATTATTAGAGAATTTTTGAGGTATAAAATGGGTCTCCTAAGGAATATTATAAAATAATAGTGTAAATGATAAAATAAGATTACATCACATCATCAAATTTTAGAGAAAAAAAAGAAGAAGAAAAAAACTATTTTTTTCAACTTATCTCCCTACAATTTTACTCAAATTTCGAGAGGGAGCACTCGTTGGATGTGGAATTCAACTCCCCATCCAAGGAGTACCCATGTTGCATACTTTCGATGGACCCTACTACACCAAAAATGAGAAATACATGAAAAATGTGATTACAATCACATTTTTTCATGTATTTCTCATTTTTGGTGTAGCTGGGTCCATCGAAAGTATGCAACATGGGTACTCCTTGGATGAGAAATTAAATTCTGCATCCAATGAGTGTTGTCACTCGAAATTTGAGTAAAATCGTAGGGAGATAAATTGAAAATACGAGTTGAAAAAATAGTTTTTTATTTTTTTATTTTTTAGTCTTTTTACTTTTTTACTCCAAAATGGTGAATTATCTCCCATGGTTGACATCATCATCTTGAATCCTATTGGTTCCTATAAAGTTGATTTTGGTTGTACATTTTTGTTTTCAGTCCCATTTTTTACCTCAAGATTTCTCTAATGCACTATTGCAAACTGAAATCATAAGTTTTAGATATGAAAACCATTGTGTCATTGCTTATAACCTTAATCACATAATGTCTCTCTACTCTTGTGTATCAATATGTTTATTTCCAGTAGTGCTCCATTTAGTACCTACACCAAACAATCAACATCGCAGATATGTTACAATTCATTTTCTTTCTCAACCAGTGATTCTTTTGTAGAAAACTTGAATTTTTTTCCAAAATAAGTTAAATTTTTAATAGGGAATATTTTAAACCAATATTTATCTATATGCTTATTATTTTCCTACTTTTCCTCCACATGTAACAAATTCATCTCATTGTTTGTATTAGACAGACCCTCTTATACTAAAATCCCAATGAGCGTGTGAAATATTTCTTCTACCATCAGTTAGTCACCCTTCCAGGCCCAAGAAACCCCCTTCATCAGGTGGTCTACCTATCCCAGGGCTTTCCTGTAGGGAATTATTTAAGAGATTGTTATATTCATATAACCAAGTGCCCTTCTACTGTGCTCTAACATAAATTACACTACAATGCTCATGGAATCTATAGTCAAAGTGCCCTTTATGACTTGCTCCCATGAGGTAATCAAATTTCTTCTCCCATTAGTTACTCAACCTTCCAAACCTAGGCAATCCCCATCCTTTAGTGATCTTCCTATCCCAAGGCTTTCTTGTATGGGATTATTGAAGATATTGTTAGAATCTTATAGCTAAGTGCCCTTCTAGTGTGTCCTAACATAAATTACACTATAATGCTCATGGAGTCTTATAATAAAGATACCCTTTATGACTTGCTCCCATTAGATAATAAAAGTGTGTCATGGGGTTGAAATCTCACCAAAGTGGCCTTGTTCCTGGGCTCTTTGATTCATCATTTAAACAATATCACAACATTTAGTTCCTATGAGATATACTCAAGATTTCAGATAAGAAAATTTAATTATATAAATTTGTTTCATTTAGAAGCCATACCTCACAAACATGACATGTTTAGTTATGATAATGGGATCATTTGTAGGTGGTGATATTTTTATGTCATAGCATTATATATCTCATACCCCATCTAACACTACTTGCAATCTAAATTTTCAATTAGCCAAACAATGGTAAGTTTTCATACATGAAATCTTTTCATTGCAAAATTTACAACATCTCGTGAAGTGATCTATAAATTATTAGCATGTAATATTTTATCACTTTCAATTAATTTCATATAGATTAAAATGAAACTATTATTGCATTTTATTTGCATCACCATCATTCTAAGCATTTCATAATGCAATCAAACATTTATTCCAGCAACCCAGAGGGTCAAAACTGAGATTTACATAATCACTTTCTCCACTAAAATACATATCTCTAAATTCGTAAGTAATTAGTTTCGACTTTGTTTTTTAGGATGAGGGATTCAAGCCACTCATTTAACTACTTCAGAATTACTTAAGAGTATTATAAATTATTTCCTTTCATGGCATTCAATCATGCAATTGATTGTTCCATACAAGCATGCGTGCACTCAATGCACCAAACATATGTACTATCATGATTCATAATATGAGTGTCATGAACAAATCATAACATGGTAATTCATGGATGCATCACAAGTGTTCTAGTAATCTTTACACGTTGAAGGATTCTTACCTTTGCCATAACCACTAGGTATTAATGCCAACAAACGTGCTTTCATATATCAACAATTCCATATAATTTTCACATTAACTAGGAAGAACCAATCCTTCAAATACATGTTCCATACCAACAAACTCAACATTATATGATAGAATCACTTGTCTCAAGCTTAGAAACTATTGGGATAATACTCATGGACTCATGGATGCAATGAAATCCCTACATTTGCTTCATACATCCCACATTTCCAAACATTCTTTCACATAATTATCAAACATATTTTATCTTGTGAGAATATTGTTTATTCATTTAATTTTTATTCAACGCGGTAGCTCAATGCATGCACACATTATTAAGATTTTACTAAAATCTTTTTGTACTGACAAATTTTTTGCCTTAACCATGCCCTATCTTGGGCATCCATGCAATACATGCATTAATTTGAAAAACAACATATTTCAAATTCAACTCAAATGAATTCTTACCCAGTTCCTTTGCATTTTACTTTTACTTTCTACCTGTCCTACTTACTTGGCTACCATCACATACATTCTCAACTAAGGTCGTTTCAAGGAGTTTAGTTGCTTCTTATCATACTTGATGTTGCAATATTCATACTCCCTTGAATTGATCTTAACCTCACATATTAGTCCCAACTCTATCATTTCATTTGCTTCAAACAATTTTCAATGGATATTCATAAATGGAATTTGCACTATGTACCAAATTTATACATTCAAACGATGCTTTTAGTCATGCACCCAAACATATAGATATTGGCATGTATGTGTCATACTTGCACATATTCCATGCCATTCATAGACACTTCAATTTTTAGTCAATTACTTTATGCATGAGCTATAACATCTCAATTCAACAACCAATTTAATATTATTAAATTTTTATTTTAATATTATATATTTAGATGTTTGCAACAAACCAAACCTTCTCATGCTTATGGTGTTTTGTAATTCAATGTAAAATTTGATTTTACCTATTCAAAATATTCACTCCATTTATTGCAACAAGGGCACTTAAAATTCTATCATATGCACAAATTTAATTAGAGTCTTTCTTAAGGTCTATAGCAACCTTAAAATGCCAAAATCTTTCTAAATAGTTCAGGAGGGACCCTTCCACTTGCATTCCTATCCAAGTAGATTACCTTAGATGTGCATCATTAGTTGGTAAAATTTATAATCCTATCGTGGATTGTTCATTGAGTTCTTAATTGTATTAGATATCTTTTGCGGATGCTCCCTCATTTTTCTCTAAAACTCTATTGCTACTGCTAGGGATTCTTCCTTCAAACTCTTCATTGTTTCAAGGAGATTAGGAGATGTTCCATCTTCTCTCCCCTTTTCCTCAAAGGAAATCATTTCGT
Source organism: Pinus taeda (assembly GCA_000404065.3). Taxonomy (NCBI): domain Eukaryota; kingdom Viridiplantae; phylum Streptophyta; class Pinopsida; order Pinales; family Pinaceae; genus Pinus; species Pinus taeda. The sequence goes on along the minus strand of APFE030758321.1, from coordinate 49,435 downwards.
TGCTCAGTTATGTTTTTCTACTAGACATATTTCTCTTTTATTGTTGGAAAGTCTTCTATGTCCTGAAATGATCACACAATATTAGTACTTTTAAAACAAAAGCATGCCAAATATTCTCATTCCCTTTTCTTCAAAGATTCTAGGCCTATACCAGCCTGCAATTTTACCTTGTTCCATCACACTCAGGTTAATATGTAAACAACATCGATGTATTCATAGATACAACAAAATAAAACACATATAAATACACATGCATGCATAACTATATCATTTCATATTTTCTTGAGCCCATTCAGGCTCAATGTCAAACCTTAGCTCTAATACCACTTCTTCACGTGCCCCTACTAAATTTATCCTAACCACACTTGCAAAAACTTGATTTTCATCTCTCATACATTTTGTCAAACACTTTACATGTAAACCTTCCTTCAAATACATTTTATACAACAAATTAAGTAGTCTTTTTCTTGTAGACATTTTTTAAACATTTTGTTTGAGATCAAATAAGAAACTTGTCTCAGATTCCACTTGTAACATACTAACTGAAATATACCACTCAATCATGCAACTTTTGATTTCTATCTTTGAGGTATTATATCAAATAGTTTGTATGTAAATTATAATAAAACACCTTTAACACATTTATTCAAATGTTTTGCATGCAAATAGGCATATATCATTTACAATATTTTCTATCCTCATCCATAAAAATACTATCCTCATCCACAAAATATCATTTTCATTAGGGCATTTCATTAAACAATCCGTATGCAATGAATCATTAAATCATTAGGAATTTCTTCAAACGCTTTGCATTCAAACTAATATAACAACTTCCTTAGAGAATATATCCTAAATTATAGCAATCCAAGTTTCAAGAATTGAACCAAATGGTCAATGGGAGTTCCCCTCACTATGGTCCAAGTTTTAGCTTCTAGAACCTCCCACATGAAAAGTTATAGTATAAAATCCAACATGACCTATTTAATGCATGATTTTAGGAGCATCTAGGAAGGTCGAGTTCCTCTTATCATACCTACTAAAATATTGTGACCTAAGATCTGAAATTTGGAACATATGATCAATAGGATTTCCCCTCACTATGATCCATGTTTAAGCTTATGTAACCTCCCTAAAGAAAAGTTATAGTAGAAATGTAAATATGACTTGCGTGATGCATGATTTTAGGATCATTTAGAAAGCACGACTTCCTATGATTATATCTCCTAAAATATTGCAACCCAAGATATAAAATTTGGACTAGATGATGAATGGGATTTCCATGCACTATTGTCCAATTTTTATCTTTCGAAACTTCCTAGAAGAAATTTTAAAGGAGAAATTCCAACATGGCCTTTTTGATGCAGTATTTGTGAGCATCTAGGAAGCTCAATTTCGTATGATCATATCTTCTAAAATATTGTGACCCAAAATATAAAAGTTGAACTAGATAATTAGCAGGATTTACCCTCACTATGGTCCAAGTTTCAACTTCTCAAACCTCCCAAAAGAAAAATTATAACAAAAATGACAGCATGACATGTTTAAAGATGCATTTAAAAATCCTAACTTCAAACATATAAAATTCAATATGAAACTCTTAGAATGCATGATGATGAAAGCATTGCAAGATTTTTGCTTAGAGTAGACAAAATTGTTAACACAATGAACAGTCTTGGTGACAAAAATAAAGGAAATTGTTGTTGTTGAAAAGATCTTGAGATCACTAACTCCAAAGTTCAATTCCAAAATCTCTACTATTAAAGAAATGCAGGATTTGAGGAACCTTTCCCTTTGACAACTCCATGGGATCTTGACATCATTTGACATAAGAAAAGGGGGCACATCAAGTATTAGAGAAGCAACCTTCAAAGCCACATACAACAAGAAAGAAAAAGAAAATCTTAACGATACAAGATGATTTCAGATAAGGAAGAAGCGAATTTCGTGACAAAGTTGCAAGTAGCCACTGGTAAATTTAAAGATAAGCTTCCCTTTAAATGTTTTGTGTGTGGAAGAGTAGGTCACTATGCATCCAAATGTCCGTGTAAATAAAATCATGATAAGAAAGAAAAAGGAAAGGATATTAACAAGAAAAATACCAAAAAAAAAAAAAATTACCAAGAAATTTTTTTCCTCTAATGAAGATAGTCAAAGCACATATGGTGATCAGGAAGATTTGGATTCATATTCTAACACTTGTTATCAAATACTTATGGCTCTTATATATCAATCAACTAGTTAATCAGATAGTTGTGAAGAATATGAGTCAAGAAGAGATCAGACGGGTGACCAAGGCAGGGAGTAGTGGCAAAGGGTTCAGAATCAAGAAGGAGGAAGAAGAGGATGTGGCTCTAGCATCTGCAGGGAAGCAGGAGAAGAGAAAGAAGAAGGACCTCTCCAAGGTCAAGTGCTTCCATTATGGGGAACTGGATCATTTTTCGAACCAGTTTCCTAGGAAGAAGAGAAAGGGAGAGGCTTCTGAGACCAAGGCAGCGCCAGCAAGGGCAGATAAAGAAGTCTAGGAGGATGATGATTGTTCCATGAGTTCTCATGTTCCACTTAAGAAGAAGTGGGGAGACATCGAGTTATAGTCAGATGGACTACAGGTGATGAGGGGCAGGATCCTTGAGGTACCCAACCACTTGGATCATACCTTGCTACGGGAGCCCCAAAGAGGAGTAGCAAGACCGACAGATGCAGGTAGAGACGGATGTGGATGAAGCGATAGAGAGTGCTACAGTGCATGAGTCTCGGGAAATCTTGAGGCTAGCAGGCTGCAATAGTGCGAGAGGCACGGGATTATTACACCAGTGCAGGATGGCACTGAGAGGTGTACAACAGTGCGAGATGCAGGGGGTTGTTGCAACAACGCAGAGGTCAGTAGAGGGAGCACTTGTTAGCGGTAGAGGGAGCTTCAGCATCGGCAGTGTCTCTAGCATGACAGGGATATCAGATTTGGGTGGATCAGTTACTTACTTCCCGGTAACTAAGTCGTAGTACAGCAGTTAACAGTGGTTGTGCTATGGGCAACACGATGCAGCATGATGAGAGGGGATGCAATGCAGATGCAATGCTGGGAGGATGGACCAGCAGCAGCACGAATGCAGAGGGAGCTGCCGTATACATGTAGCAGTGGCAGTGGCAGGGCCATGGGCAGCAGTGCAGAGGATGTTGGGCGGGGAGGCCTAGCATCAACACAGGGACCGATGTTTGATAATCAGGGTGATTCTCAGTGTGGAGTATTGTTAGAGCACAGTCCTCGCTAAGAGGGAGTGTTGATTTGAGGTAGCATCGGATGTGCTCTAGCCATGAAAATTAGTGGAGAGGCTAAAGCACATGAGATCTCCAAGACCCATAAATGGTTTGGGCAGATTCTAACCAGTTTGGGAGATATTAAAATAATTGATATTTTTAATGGAGTTCCTAAGTCTAAACTTAGAAAAAATAAAATATTAATGGGTATTAATATAAAACTAGGTTAGAATGTTCCAAAAGTCACAGATCAAGCCAAATCTAATCTTAGCCATTGATTAGAGATTTAATCTCGGTCATTGATGGACCAACGAGAAAAGTATAAGAGAAGGCTTGAGGGTCAGTTGGAAAACACACCAGAGTGATCAATCATTCTATTCTCTAGAGTAGGGTTTGCTAAGAGAGATAGAATCAGTGATCAGAAGTGAGGGTCAGTGAATACATAGCAAAGAGCCAAAGTTAGTACGAGAGAGACAGCGCAGAGCCCAGAGAGGTTGACGCAGAGGCAGCTCGGTGTTACGGAGAGGCAGCCAGGAGCTACACAGAGGTAGGAGAGGCCAGTGTGTGAGACACAGAGGGTCTAGGGGCTAATGCAGAAGCTCCAGAAGCTGACGCAGGGCCAAGAGGAAACACTGGAAGGATTTCGTGGGACAAACTGGGTGCTGGTGAGCCGGGTAGGGTGACACAGTCCCTAGCAGAGTGACGCAGAGCAGTGGGAGATGCAATTGTTGCTATGGGATTGTTCATCCGGTGATTAATCAACCAGAATATATGTCTCCAAGGATAGGTACTAATGTCGAGGGCATTCTCTATTGGGTGAGCCATTTTTGGCACCCTAGTTGTATTCTAAAAACTGCATAATAATAAAACCCTCTGAATAACTGCATCGGTTTTCCCGCATTGGGTTTTTCCAGGGACATTGGTCCAAAATAACGGTGTCACTTGTGTTCTTGTTTTCTTTCAATTGATGATCTGTAGATGTTGATATTGTACTTGTGTTTATTTTCAGTATTTACATGGTAAATGACTTGTTAAGTAATTCAACAAGTAGGAAGAAATAAACTAGATAGTACATGAAGAATTTCTAACGGGTTAAACTTAGAAATTCCAACAGTATACAGATACGAAGAAAAGAGTGGATCATTGGGTAATAGATTGTGCATTTGAGTTGAATGGCATGCCTACTTTAGTGCATTTGAATGTATTATTGTTGAGATCATATAATATTCTCTTGGGTATGGAATGGTTGTATCTTCATAGGACTAAGGTGGATTGTTATGACAAAGCCATTGAGTGACTGGATGACAATGGAGAATAAATATTTTTATAGGGTAAGAAGAAGGCAACATCAATTAGGATGGTGACAACTATGCAGGAAAAGCATAGTCACAAAAAAGAGTGTGTGTTATTTGTGGTGCATATTTCTAGTGATAAAGGTAAGGAGGATGAGGATGCAAAGGTATTGAAGAGGTACCCAATTTTGCAGCAGTTTCAGGATGTGTTTCTAGTAGATATTTCAGAGTTGCTTCTTCACGGGGAAGTGGACTTTTCCGTTGAGTTGGTACCAAGGGCAGCACCAACATCAAAGGCACCTTACTGGATGAGCACTCTAGAGTTAGTGGAGTTGAAGTTGCAGTTGAAGGAAATGCTTGACAAGGGATACATTAGGCCAAGTGTATCGCCTTGGGGTGAACTGATATTGTTTGTGAAGAAGAAGGATGGTACTCTCAGCTTATGCATTGATTACAGGCAGTTGACAAGGTGACCATCAAGAATAGATATATGTTGCCGAGGATTAATGACTTCTCCGATCAGTTGAAGGGAGAAGCCATGTTCTCGAAGATTGATATGAGATCTGGATATCATCAGGTACACATTAAAGAAGAGGACATATACAAGACAAATTTCCATACCAATTATGGGCATTATGAGTTTGTTATAGTTCCATTTGGTTTGACTAATTCTCCAACTACCTTTATGTGCTTGATGAATAGTGTGGTGCGTTCTTATCTCGACAAGTTTGTTATTGTATTCATTGATGACATATTGATATATTCTAAGAATGAAAAAGAGCATGTCGGGCTTTTAGCATCAGTGTTGAGATTGTTGAGAGAGCATCAATTGTATTCTAAGCTCAGTAAATGCAGTTTCTTTCAAACATAGGTACATTACTTGGGGAATGTGGTCTCCAAGGAAGGTATAACAGTGGATCTAGAAAAGATAAGAGTTATCATGGAGTGAGAAACTCCTAGGAATGCGGAAGAGGTAAGATCATTTATGGGGTTAGCTAGTTATTATAGGAGATTCATCAAGAAATTGTCTCGGATTACATAACCTATTATGTCACTTCAGAGGCAAGGTAAGAAATTTGAATGGACAGAGGAATGTGTAGCAAGTTTTGAGCAATTAAACAAGTTGTTGATGAATGCTCTAGTGTTAAATATTGAAGATCTTGACAAAGAGTTTGTGGTATGTACAAATGCTTGCAAGAGACGACTTAGTGGAGTCCTTATGCAAGAAGGATAGGTAGTGTGCTATGAATCATGGAAATTGAATGAGCATGAGCACAATTATCCAAGACACGATCTTGAGTTGGTAGCGACCATTCATGCATTGAAGATGTGGAGGCACTATCTTATTAGCAAGAGGTTTGTATTAATGAGTGATCACAGTGGGTTGAGATACTTGTTTTCTCAAGCCATTCTGAATGCCAGGAAAGCTAGATGGTTGTCCACGATTAGTGAGTTCGATTTTGAGATTAGGTGTATCAAGGGAAAAGAGAACAGGGTTGCAGATGCCCTTAGCAGGAGAGTGCAAGTGAATCATATAACAACTATGAGTTCTTATGGGATAGACTTATAGGAAGGTAACCAGGATAATAGGTACATCGAGCTTATGCACATATTACAACAAGGTACAAGTGATCAGGATGTGGATTACCGTCTCACAGAAGATGGTTTGATTAGATTTAGGGATAGGATATTTGTGCCAGACAGTAGTGAGCTCAAGAATACTATATTGAGAGAGTTTTATGCGAAACCGTATTCAGGTCACCCAGGATATCAAAAGATGTTGACAGTAGTGAAGAAGTTTTATTATTTTCTGAATATGAAGAAGGACGTGGTAGAGTTTGTAGCTAGGTGCTTTGACTGTCAGTAGGTGAAGGCAGAGTGTAACAATCCAAGTGGATTAATACATCTGATCTCGATTCTAGAGTGGAAATGGGAGGACATTTCCATGGATTTCATCACAGTTTTATCCAAGACATCTAGTCAACATGATTCCATCATGGTTGTGGTGGATAGGTTTACAAAGGTAACGCACTTCATTCTGGTGAAAGTCTACTTATTCAGCTAGTGATGTAACATAGGTATTCGTCAAAGATGTAATCATATTGCATGGTGTCCCGAAGAGGAGTGTGTCAGACAAGGATGCTAAGCTCACTTCCAAGTTTTGGAAGGAGTTATTTGCAGGATTAGGGACAGATTTGGCCTTCGGCACAACTTATCATCCACAAACAAATGGAAAGGCCGAGAGGATCAATAGGATATTGGAGGACATGTTGAGGATGTATGTGATGCATTATCAGAGGAGATGGGAGGAGTACGTTCCGTTGGTTGAGTTCGCTTACAACAATTGGTACTAGGAGTCACTGAGGATGAGTTTGTTCGAGGCATTGTATGGGCAAACTTGTAACACTCCCATCAGTTGGAGTGATCTGGAGAACAAAGTATTGATTGGACTGAACATGTTGGTAGATTTGGAGTAGGAAATGTAGGCAATCGAGAAGAATTTGAAGGCATTGCAGGATAGGGAAAAAAATTTATGCAGATCAGAACAAGTTGTTTAAGAAGTTTCAGGTTGGGGAACAAGTGTACTTGTGCATCAAGCCAAAGAAGAGTTCCTTGAGGATTGGATCGTGTGCCAAGTTGGCACCTCATTTTTGTGGACCTTTCAAGATTCTTGAAAGGATCGGACTAGTATCATATCGACTTGCACTGCCTACAACAGTGAAAGTCCATGATGTTTTCCATGTGTCATTGCTTAAGAAGTATATTAAAGATGTTTATCATGTGATTAAATGGTATTTATTGCAGGTGGAGCCAGAAGGAGGATTCCATCCGGAACCACAACGTATTTTGCAGAGAAAGATGCTCATGCTCCAGAACCGAGCAATGGAGCAGGTTAAAGTGCAGTGGAAGAAATTTCGGCCCAATGAAGCTACATGGGAGATGGAAGATCAGATACAGGCTATATATCATTCCCTATTCACTGGTTGAGCAAATGTCCTTGATATATGTTTTTTGTATATGATTTGGTGTCATGTTTTTGTATATTACATATGTATATGGATGTAAATACTGTCGTGAGTTGTGTTATAAAGATCCAATAAGTGGTATGGGTGGAAAATCATTTTAGTTATCATGTTGTTATGTTGTCATGTTGGTTTGCTTCTCAGTAGGCTGATCATTGTAAACACTGCAATGAGCTAAGTTATAAAGCTTCATGGGTTGTATGTTTTGATTTCAACAGTCTTGTTGGTTGTAGGTGTCACTGAACACTGAGGACGTTGTTCCCCCAAGAGGGAGGGTTTTGTAATAGCCCTAGTGAAAATTCCATGTAATAAAAGTTAATAAAGGAAAAATAATAACTACAATTATGGGACACTTATTCCAAGCTAAAATTGGGCAAGACATCCTAGTGTGGGTGTTCTTTTGGTTAATTATGGCTAAGAAAAATGGAAAAGGAAATGGCAAAGGCTTTGGAAAGGCAAAGTGGCATTAATTAGCATTTTATCTATGAAAATAAAGGAAATTAGGAGAAAAGAAAGGTGAAAGGTCACAGGTTGCATGTGAGAAGGAAAATGAAGAAAATAGAGGCCTCATTAATAAAAAGGCTTCCGAGGTTTAGTTGGTACCTTTTGTTAGTAAAATTTTGGAGCTCTCTCTCTATTCTCTCCCTCACACTCTTGGATACTTAGAGTTTTCTTAGAGCACTTCAGAATTGGACCAAGAAAAGCAAAGAAGGTAAGAGGAATAAAATATCAAGAAAGGAAGAGTAGGATCAAGCGGCTACAATGGGATTATTTGCATGTATCGAGTTGCATGTATGATTTACTTGTTATTTTTGGCATGCATATTTATGCATGTGTGTTTTTGGTTCTCTTGTTGTCATTGGCATGGATTTTTCCAGGTGTAACAATGTTTTTCATCCTTCCCTTATCATTTCCAGATAGCCATGGTGTGATGAGGTTCTCATGTTTTGGTTGAGATGGATTTCTGGATGGATTTGAAACTGAGTGAGGTGGTCTCTAAAAGAAAGAACACATGGCCTAGTGATCCCTGAATCGGACAATGGATTTGGTAAAGCCTTAGACTAGTAACGCCTGAACCAGACTATGGGTTGTGGTAAAGCTAGATTTTGTGTTACCTCAATGGGCCTAAGAATCCTTGACTAGTGAATGGTTGGATATATGATAAAGCCCAAAGGTGGTGTTATAGCACCATTTACTAACCTTGGTAGATTTGATGCTCTATGATATGGTGTAGGGAAACCCTTCCCTACTAGACTTGCTCCATTTTATAAAAAACAATCTTTTAAATCCCATATGCGATTTTTCCCTATATGAAGCTCATGTACACGCGGGTCAGCATTGATCCAGGTGTATATTGGTGGCCACCTGCTAATTCCACTTGGATCCCCACCAGTGCTTCTTTCAGTTTTTCAGTTTCCTTAATTATAGCACAGTTTACTATTTTTAGCAGTTTTTCAGGTCCTAAACTTCCGGAGCCGTTTTGAGGTTTTTTTGGAAATCTACCGCTAGCGATTTTCTATCTAGATTCGTCTTTTCCGTCGTAGTCCTCAGAGAGATATTTCCAATGGGCTATCATGTGTGTCAAACGAAGATAATATGACCAATTTGCAACCCCAGGAAGTTGGTTGTCCAACTCACCCCAACGGGGCCCACAAACTCTTGGTGTTACATCTCCTCGGGTTAGGGTTTTCTCTTATTGTTCAATAATAAAAAGGCCCTTGAGCCTCATCGTAAGAAAGTTCAGAGGCATGTAGCCACCACATCTCTTCTCAGAGATAAGCTACCATCACCCTAGCTGGTTTATTTCCAGTCCTGTTGTAAGCATATTTCAGTGTTTTGCATTAATGAAATGAAGTATTATTTCCGCTGCATCTCTGTGTTTATGGTTATCTCTATAATTTGTTGTGTTCTTGTTTAAATCCGGATCAAGCATATACCCAACCCACGTATATGTGTTAAAACATTAAAAAATATATAATCTCCCTTAATTCAGGTGGAGTTTACGGGTTTGACCTGGTACTCACCTACTATAGCTCATGGACCAACTATTTCCCAACTGAATAAACTAATTTGGAGAAGTATAAATAAATCTTCATAGGAAGGCCTAAGGGAGGAGAAAATATTAGATATTGATATTATAGTTGATTACATCCCTAATCAAGTCTGAAGATATCCATGTGCCTTCTGCACTCCCAAATCATAAGAAACACATGTTTCCTTCTTGAGATGTTCATCATCCCTTCACGACATCCTTGTGTATACTTATGGAGGAGGATTGCTAAGGCATGGGTAGGACGGCTCCGAAAGACGGTTTCGCTTGGAGCCGGCAGACGACTCAGGTTGTAGTTCTTCCGTATTTTCTTTAGTTTACATTAATAAAGAGGCATTGTCTTGTTCCTGATGATTGTGGTCTTTATACATTAATTTATGTCATGATTTGCTTATAAAATCTCACATTAATGCTTATTTGTTTATATGCTTATATGAACTAACACTTATATCATGAACATGTTTTCTATTACTATTGTTGTATATGCTTTGCTTGAATGAGTTACAGGTTTTAAGGCATTGGAAGAAGCAGAGGGTTTGAACCCTATGGGAACAACTTCAAACATAGGACCTCCAGGTAATACTTTTTCTTCCTACTTCAGTAGTTTAGGCATTAGGATTGATTTTTGGTGTGTCTCTTTATGTTTTATGCCCTCCACTTTTTTTGGGGTTGTCAACCCAAGAACCTACGGTGATTCTAACTGTAACAAAATTAGTGACTCCACTAGGGAAAGCATTCTTGTTTTTCCTATATTGGGTTGTTTCTTCTTGGCTTTTACAGTGTCTATGACCTGTTTGCTTCCTGGGCATCAAGTCTGATCTTTTGGATCAGGCCACGATTTTTTGTTTTTATTTAATGAGATTTATATACGTGTTTTTCAAAGGAGACAGTAGTGTATACATGATAGTTTCTTTGAAGAAAATGGCATATATGCGAGTTTCCTTTGTTTCAATCGCGTATACACGCTTCTGTGTCTTTGCATAGTGGCGTATACCTTATTTTGAATAATTTTTTCAAAACTTTGGACTCAGTTAAGATTGTTGCCTGGTGGTTTTTGTTGTTTCTTGGTCATTCATTGCTAGTAAAGCTCTCCTTTCATGCAAGTTTTCAGTTTCTAATCTTCTTCTTGTTGGAAACATAGTCAACCTAGGGTTTGCCTTTTGAGTAAAGTTTCAAATTGGGCTTTGGGTTCAAGGCATGTTGTAGAAGTTCTTGGTTGTTCTGACTTTGTGGAACAAGAAACTCGTTGCAATTTTGTTTAAAACCCAACTTTCGAATTGCTTTGCTTTGCTTTCTTTTTTGGTTGTTTTTCATGGTTTTTTAGTGCCTCTTTGGCGATCTTGAAAGTATTTCTTGACCTTCTTTTGGTTTGCTAAAGTCCTTTATACTGTTGTTCAGATTAATCTATGCAAGTTTGTATTCCTTTGTCGTTTCAAGTTTTATTATATTAGTGATGTGCATAACTTGCGAATTTTGGGACTCTTTATGCTTGTTTTTGGTCTTGGAATTTTAGTAGTCTTTGTGTTCTCAAAAACTTCTTTGGGTTCTTTAAAAAAGAAAAAGACAAAAACATTGTTCTTGCCTTTCTTTTTGTTTTCAGTTTTTTTTTTTTTTGGTTGGTTTCTTCATTATTTTTTAGCAATTGTGAACCCTTTTTTCTATTGGTTTTGCTTGGTTTCGAGGGAAGTTTGTCATTGAATTTGTGCCCTCCTTGTAGTCAAGTTGGCCTATTGATCTTGTGAAGGAACACATTTGCTTATTGTATGAGCATCCTTAGAATCTTGCACAATCATTATAGTTTGCATTAAGTTAGTTTGCATTGCAAGCATTTTAGTCTTTTTGTTAGATTTTGAGTATGTGGAGCGTGTTTTCTGAAAAAGAAAAAAAAATTACAAGATTATTCATAGAACCTTATAGAAAACTCTTTTCATCGAAGAAAAATAGTTGCATTTGCATATAGCTAAGTTTCTATTGATTTATTTTGCGTAAAAAACACCACAAGTTGCACTCTCATTTTACCCGTGACCTAAAGAACAACCTTTTAAAATCAAGCCCTTAATTAAAAATAACTAGAATATTTTTTGATTTGTCATTAATTACATTAACAAGTCTAGCTCTTTAGGGCCTTGGAATAGGTGAGTGGAGAGTTAACTCTCCAAGGCCACTCAAATTGTTAAACATAGATGTTGAATAATGAGTGAAATCTAGTGTCATTAGAAAGATCGGGAAATATCCGTTATTGAGAGTCAAGCATGAGGGAGAGTGAAGACAAGGAAAGAGAGATACCCCCTCTCCTACTTGTTGGATCCTGCCCCGAGACTGTTCCGCTCGGATTTTGATATGAATCAGTATCCATAATTTCTATTCCTAGGGACCACATAGGTTTCTACGGAGGGGAATCCCACAACACCTAAGGCAAATGTTGCATCATGTTCATTAGTACTTCTGGATGGTACCCTTGCGAAGCTTGGGTGCTTGCACCAGCAAAGGATTTTGTATGGAAGTCAACATAACTGTTTCGATCACCTTCGTTGGTAGGCTTGGGCCATCATTATCCCAAACAATCTTTGGAAGGTCCTTGATTGTTAGAGAGTGCTCTTTGCTCCTAGTTGGTCGTAGCTTTATAATTTTTTGAGGCCTTAATTAGTTTCCTTAAAATAATTAAAATTCGTTGATCGACTAGTTCGTCGGTCTAGGAGGCTTCATGGGCTTTGACCTACAAGTGTTGAGCCTTCTTTTAGAAGGCATAGGAGCAATTTTGCCGGTGATTTCCAATCAGTGGCAGAGGATGTAATAGAGATTGATCCTCCAGTTCAAGTTATTGTTTCACAACATAGACCTACTGTAAGTCGATATTTGGAGAGGAACACTCTAGTTCTTTCTAGATTCCTCTTTCAATCGGAAGACGTTATAGAGGTTGAAGAACTCCCTGAGTCTCATGTGACTCCTTATTCTCCTCTCCCTCCTAATTATCTAGACGTTCTATTATACATCGGGACCCTGACCCACAAGCCTTCAAGCCCTGGTCTATATCAGTATTTTCCTTCGATGGCCACTACTTGGAGCATGGATTCAACTATGAGTACTACTAGTGAACATACTCCTTTCTTAGTACAAGGAGGGGGTACAATTTCTATACTTTCAATCACTCCTAGCACTGCAATCTTTGGTTCTACATCCATTCCATCTTCAAGTAGGGGAACCCAAGTTTTTGCCTCCAACACTGGTTTGTTCCCCTTTGGAATGCCTACTAGCGCAATTCCTTCGATTCCCTTAATTTTTCCATTTGTTGCTTCCACATCTATGACTTCTATTGTAGCTTATATCGTGTTTAAGCTTTATTTATCAGTTTTATCACAAAAAAAAGCAAAAAATCAAAAGAAATGGAAAATTAAATCATTGTTTAAAGTTTGATCGCATCGCAAATATCCATGGGACTTGTATCGGTGGAAAGAAATATGACATGCGATATGGCGGACCTGATAAAGTATTGAGCGCGGCTTTTATATATTTGAAATCCGGAAGGTTATGTTTATTCGCATATCGGAGGAGTTGGAGGGGCGTATGTGAAAGTGACCCTCGGAGGATACGATTATGATTGCATCGAGAAAAAGGTATGTATTATGTGTATTTCCCTCTTGAAGGGTTTATAATAGAAATAACCGAAAAAAGGTATGTATTATGTGTATTTCCCTTTTGAAGGGTTTATAATAGAAATAAGCATCGATAGGATGTTTATGTGAGTTAAGTCCAAAGTAATAAGGTTATGCGGCTTGGAATATATATTATATAATATATATATATATATATATATATAATATATATAGATAGCATAAAGCATAATCAAAGGGTTAATAAACATTAATCGAAGGATTAATGAAGACGGGTTATAAAATCCAAATAGAAAAGGAAGACTGGGCTATATGTATATGATTTACGCCGATTGCGGTATGCGATGGCCGGACCCGATAGTTTATATATGATGTGCTTTATAAGTTCGGTGGGTCCACAATATCACAAGGTTTGAGTTCAAGCACCAATTGAAAGTGTTGATTGCGATTTGCAACAACAATTCGAACCCGATATTATATATGCCATGTTTTATAATGTCGGTGGGTCCATAAAGCACCAAATGCATATGTCTTGGTTCTTTTGCTTATTGCGATCCACGATAATGATTCCGGACCCGATGAATTATTAAATTAAGATTTATGACAAATTGAGTCTGTAAGGGTATTAAGGCGTATTAAAAGGGTGAAAGGGCGGACGCGATAAGTTTTTAAAGCGTTATTGATTCATTTTCAGTTCCATGAGTCTCATCATTATTTAAAAGGAATTTGAGTTTAAAAGGCACGATCAAGCAGTAAAAGCGATGCGATCAAATTGCAATCGCAAATTGCAATGGGAACATTTATACGAGGCAATACCCTTCCGCCGATTACGACTTGCGATATTGTATATATGGGAACATAGAATGGGCAGATCCGATGGGTTATGAACAATAGTTAACTCTTTTTGAGTTCCGCTTTGCGTTGATTTCGTTGAATAAAGGGAAAATTAGTGTTAAAGCTGAATCCGAAGAAAAGGTGATGGGTCGGGTTTATTGGTGTTTTCGCCAATCAGAACACTCCCGACATATATGCGGCCCCCTTTCAAAGCTTTTACCGTAGTTTTATATTTGTTATGAGTTTCAATATTTTATATGTAATAAAGTTAAATAATCTTAAATAGGAAATAGTTTTATAACTGTTATAAAGCAGTTTATCAGTTGTTCCAAGAAATCAGTTCCAAAACTGATTTGATAAAAGAGATAAAAGCCGGAAAAGGGAATTGTAAAGGTGGTTGGAATTTTGGAGAACCCGGAGACTAGGCCACTATATTCCTGATATAACTGTTGATTAATGAAAGAATCAAAAGTTTCCATGAATTGTTGGGTATAATTTTGTAACCTTCTCTGTCATGTGTCATCTTATGTTTTCTTCTTTCAAGTATAGTAATGAAGTCGCAGGTATTTATTTTCTTATGTAGATAAAGTTAAAATTCCTTAAAAGAGTGCTCCTATACTTGAAGTTTTCACCTTCCTTTCTAAGTTATAGATAATAGTTCTTGTGTAAGGCAGTGTATTATATTTAACTTCTCCAAGGGTCGCAGATAGTAGTTTCTGTGTTAAGCATCATATTCTCTATGATTCAGTTCTCATTTTCATAATTCTTCTAAGTGACGAATAGTAGGTTCTGTGTTAAACAACATATTAGCTTTAACTTCTCCTTCAAGATTTCTTCATTCATCATTTATATCTAGCAACAAATGGCATTCTGAGATGTTCTGGTCATACATGTATTAAGGGCTAAAGACCAAATTTTGCAGGTCCTTCATTTGAGAACACAACAAACAATAAAGTGACAAATAAGTGACAACAAACAATAATCATTAATGTCTTAAGCATAATTTCTCCATAGCCAGGAAATTGGTTTCTTAAGGTACAACAACTTCCATGGCGAGTGGGTCAGATTATTTTTAGGGTTTCCATTTTGGAAGTGGTCATATACAACATTCTAACCTGTCTCTAGGATCAATACCTTTTCCCTCCCAAGGTCAAGGTTATAATCCTTTCCAAGGATGGACTAATCCAACTATTAGCAGGTTGGGAGTCGGGAATCAATTCTCTTTCTGTCAACAGGGGAACATGTCGTACTCCTCTGTGAGTTCATTTCAGAGTTTTTCTTCGTTTTCTAATGTAGGGAACCCTTACCAAGGTCTCTCTACTCCATTTAATACCTCACTAGGGGCCAATTTCATTGGATATGGCAATTTTTCGGCAGGAGTTGGAAAAACTCTGAATTTTTCTGGGCCACAAGGTTTTCCTTATGGTTTAGGCATTTCTACAGATCACCTCAGGCAACCTGGTGCCTTCACAAATCCAGGATATTATTTTCATAACATTGGGTATTTTGCCCCAAGTGGGTGGAATTCTTAAGGTCCTCCTCGCTTACCTTTCCTAGCAACTTTAATTTTGCTAGATCTATCAAAGTTGACTAATGATCCTATCCAATAAAACTTAGTTTGGCCTCCAGTTCCAACCAAATTTCCATCGGACATACCCAAATTTGAAGGGAAGACTGGTGAAGATCTGGGTGACCATATAACCACTTTCCATTTATAGCATTTGTCAAACTCCCTAATTGATGATTCAATCAGGTTGAGACTATATCAACGCACCCTAATTGGGAATGCGGCTAAATGGTATATTGAGCTTCTGGGGGACACCTTCGCTTCGTTTGGTGACTTGGCCACCATATTTTTAAACCATTTTTAGTTTCTCATTCATTATGATGTTGAAACTGAGCTCTAGGCTAACTTCCACCAAGACCAAGCAACCCACATTTTTTATGACATCCAGGAATGGAGGAGAAGGAAGAGACTCATTAAAGCCAATATTCCACAAGAATTAATTCTTGAATGGTTTCTCAAATATTTGCAGCCTATAATTTCTAAGGATGTATCACTCTTCAGTGTATTCACCGAAGAAGAGGCTATTTTTAGAGCCCAACAGCTAGAACTCATATATTCTCAATCTGGGATTCTTGAGAAAAAAACTCCTGATGCTCCTAGATCTAAGGTTGATCTTGCCAAGCCGGGTCCCCATGCCAACGGGCTAGTCAGATCAATTGATAATAACACAGCTAACCTGTTGAACCAATTGCAGCAATTGTCTTTGCAAATTTGCTTCTTCTATACAGGCATCGCCATCAGTGCCCATGCCTTCTCAACCTTCGTCTATCAATGTCGTTCAAACTTCTAACCCCAAAGGAAACCAACAATATGATGGCAAGAATAAAGGATGTGGTAAGGAGAAGAATCAAGACGGGAAGGGTAATGCAAATAATCCCAACAGTGATGCGGAGGGGAGGGTAAAAAAGAGTCCAAGATGAAAGTGAAGTTTCCATGCAAGTTATGTAATGGTGACCATTTGATTCATCTTTTCCCAAAGATTCAGGACGCTCAATGCTTGTTGGTTCAACAAGGGTCTTCTGGCTCCCAGGTTGTGCTAATTAACCCTTTTCACCAAGGGCAGCAGTTGTTAGCTGGCATGAATACTATTACTGGTACCCCCATTTGGGGTAACCAGGAAGGGGAAAATCCATCAAATGTTTATATGATGAGGTCACAAATTGACGTTTCTACATGGTCACGTGATTATGGTGAACCATAATCATCTAAGGCCAAGACTACTCCTGATGTTTCAGAGCCACCCCATATCGAGAGGCCCGTAGTTGAGTCTATACATAGGATGTTGAAAGGCTCTGCAAAACGTACGACAATCAACCCCAATGCCAAGGCAGCTTAGAACTACTCCATTGTAGAAGATCTGGCTCAGAATCTTTATGCCATGTCAACGTTAGAGGTACTCTAGTCGTGCCCAGCACAAAGGAGTGCATTTCTCACTACAATTGGAGCAGTAGATCCAAAGAACTCTCTTGTCCCTACATTCGACATGTCGAATATCAAGAAGAGGCTCCCACATCATGTGGATTTTCAAATCAAGTCTACATACCGAAACACCAATATCTTTCGAATCGTAGTTGATGAGGGAGCTTCCACATGCGTAATGTCTATATCATGTTGGAAGACTATTGGAGCACCTCAGGTTGTTCCGTCACCTACTCTCTTAAAAATATTTGATGGCCATTCTCATAGGTCGCATGGGATTATTTCAGAATTTCCCGTCTATGTTGGGGGTAAGGTTGTAAATATCGAAGTAGAAATAATTGATGCAAATTTAGATTATAACCTCCTTTTGGGAAGAAATTGGATTTACGAGATGGATACTATTTTATCATCGTTATTCCACATCCTTTGTTTTCCCCATGAAGGGAGAATTGTAACGGTTGATCAGATGGATTATTCTCTGGGCCAATCTAATGCATCTCCTGAATCTATTGTTCCCTAAGCGAAAAATCTTAAGTAGCCTATTGAGAATCTAGGAGTTGGGATGTATTCTTCATTAATGGGTACCTTTGATTTTCCTTCTCCTATTGCTCGAATTAATGTTATTTCATCTTTCAAGGCACCTTCTCGAAGATATTTCTTTAGAACTCATTATTTTTTGGATCCTTGGCCCTTACCCTCTCCTACCACCACATTAGATGAGGGGCAAGTGGGTGGAATGGAATTTCCTATGTCTGCAGCTGAATTTTTTTATCAATCTATAGATAATAGTGCAGACTCAGATCCTACTCCTCTTTCACCGGAGGATCTGGATGGTGTTGAAATGTGGAAACAAGAATATTCCAATTTAATTTGTCCTTGAATTAAATTGTGAATTAAAATAGAATTTAGTCTTATCAGCTACTTGGAAATAATTAATTAAGTTATTTTGACTTAATTAGTTGGAGAAATTCAAGTTAGAAGTCTTTCTGAAGTCATGCAAGAGTTATCCCTTAAATTAAGGAGATAAGCCTGAAATTAATGAGATAAGCCTTAAATTAAGGAGATAAGATTGAGTTATATTTGAGTTGTAATTAGTTAAATTAGTTTACTGAGTTAAGTCCAGTTAAATTAGTTCCAAACTGTTTGAGAAACTAATAAATAGTTAACATTCAATTGATGCATGCATGCACTCAACTAGTGTACTCCAGTTAACTGAAGATTCCCTCATAAGAAACTCATGCATGTCTATTCTGAGAAAGACCCAATTGAGATTAAAGTCAAGGACAGTGTACTATCAGTTTCATGTGTTTGCTTATAAAGAAAACTCATGCATTCAGTCAAGGAATCATTCCTTGAGATTGCGCAGTTTTAACAGTGTGTGAGATCAAGTGATCATCCTCTTGGTAGATGAGTTTTCCACTTGGTAAGAGAGAATCATCCCAGAGGAACAGCGCAAGGAAATAGGAGCTTGGAAAGTAGAGAGGAAGGTTGGAGAGTAGCCAAGATTTCCTGTGAGCATCTGTGAGGGTTGTACTGGGAGCTGGCTAGCTGTGAGAGCTAAGGCTTTGTATAATTCCTATGTATTTCCACCTTGTATGATAATACAGATAGTGGGGATTTTAGCTGAGGATTTCCCCAAAGTATTTTCATGTGTATTGTGCATCGATTCTTCTTCTTCTGGTTATATTGTTCAACTCAATCTTTAAGCTTCCACAAATTGATAGTAGAAGTAGGTTATAGTATTCTGCTTTGATTTATATTGCATTATCGAGTTAACCTACACCAGATTTTCTACATGGTATAAGAGCTGGATTTGTAGAAGATTTTCTACAGGATATCGGAGCTGTGAACAATATACTAAGAAGAGAATCCAAAGTTTGAAGTTCAGGGTTGCAGGTGCAAATTGAATTCATATCATACTTCAAGGTTGGCGAATGGCGTTCTATGTCTTGAGACTCGAGTATGTCTTGGAAGGTAGCTCGAATTACATAGCATGGAAAGATAGAATGGAGGCTATATTAGAAGACAATGGCTTGAAGGAATTCATTAATCAAGAAATCCAAAAGCCAGCTTCAACTAACGCACAAGAGTTGGTTGAGTGGACGAAGTGTGTGGCGAAGACGAGATAGATCATCCTTGAGGGAGTTCAAGACCATATTGTCTCGAGTCTCCATGGGAAGGATACTCCATTTTCAATGTGGAAGAAATTGAAGGACCTCTACCAGAACAGTAGCGACCAGAGGAAATTGGTGCTCAAGAATAAGCTTTGAAGAGTCAAGATGGAGAAGGGCGATACTATTTCCACATATTTGAGCAAGCTCACCACCTGTAGAAATGAGCTTGGCAGTGTGGAATAACTACTGGCGATGATGATATGGTGAGCCTTGCTCTCCTTGGCCTTCCAAAGAGTTGGAATAGCTACCAGGACTCTGTGAATGGAAGGGAGAAACTGTTGGATTAGGAACGACTATGGTTGGATCTTATGCAGGAGGAAGTCAGGAGGAGCACACGAGATCGTTCTTCATCCAAGGATGATGATGAATAAAATCTGGCCTTAGCAAGTAAGGCAAGGAAAGGAAAGAGGAAGGCTTCCCATTCCAAATCGAATTCTTCTCATGGAGGGAAGAAGGTTGACAAGTATAAAGTGAGATGCTTTAATTGTCACGAGATGGGACATTATGCGACTAATTGCCCATCGAAGAAGTCCAAGAAGGGATCCTCGGAAGGATCAAAAGATGAGGCATTAGCATCTCAGTTCGAAATGGACCTTATCCTCATCGGATGCATGGTGTCATCGATGATGGGTTGTGTCTGGTATCTTGACAGTGGAGCCTCATTCCACATGACTAGTGATAAAAGTTTATTCAGTGCCTTGGAGGAGAAAGACCTCATGATGCGCATAGAGATGGGTGACGACAGAAAGTATAGTGTTTCAGGAGTGGGAACAGTTACTTTTCAGAGGGAGCATAGAGCTCCTATCACCTTTACAGATGTGAAGTATGTGCCTGGACTAAAGAAGAACTTGGTATCGGTCGCGATGTTGGAGGATAAAGGCTACGGTATTGTCTCCAGTAAAGGAATAGTGTTCCTAAGACACATAGCCATGGATCAGATCAAGAGGATAGGGATTCGGGTGAAGAATCTATATAACCTAGAGGTAGATGATTATGCAACATTGAGTACGAAAGAAGAATTGGTGCAAAGCCAAGACATTGGCGAGTTGTGGCACAGGCGGTTGGGCCATTTGCATCATGTGGCTTTGAAGATAATGTTGTAGATATCTACAGGACTTCCCAAAGGTAAACTTGAGCAAGTTGACACATGCAAAGGTTGTACCTTGGGAAAGTACACCAAGTCTTCCTTTCATGAACGAGACAGTCGAGTAGAGGCTATCTTAGAGCGAGTTCATACTAATGTGTGTGGACCATTCTTGATGACATCCACAGCTAAGCAAAGGTATTTAGTGATTTTCATTGATGACTATTCTCGTAAATGTTGGGTTTATTTCATGCAAAAGAAGGACCAAACCTTCCCAAAGTTTTGTGAGTTCAAAGCTTTGGTCGAGAAAGAGTCAAGGAAGAACATCAAGGCCTTGAGAAGCGACAACGATGGAGAATATGTCTCTCAAGAGTTTAAGGACTTCTGAGCAGCAGAAGGAATTAAACGGGAGTTGACGACACCTCATAACGCACAGTAGAATAGGGTGGTTGAGAGGAAGAATAGAACTATTGTAGGGGTAGCTCAGGTGATGTTGCATGACCAAGGCCTACCACTTCACTTATGGGCTGAGGCATGCAACACAGCGGTCTATTTGTAGAATAGAAGCCCACATCGCATACTTGGGATAAAGACACCAGAGGAAGCTTTCTCAAGTAAGAGACCAGATGTGGGTCACTTCAGGATCTTTGGCTCATCGGTATATTGCCATGTGACAAAGGATGCACGGAAGAAGCTTGAACCAATAGCAGAGTTGGGGATACTTGTGGGGTACACTGATACAACTCACAACTATTGGCTGTACTTGCCTACCAGTCAGGGGACAATGGTTCGCAGAGATCTAAAGTTTGATGAGCAAAAGGTCATGTGAGTTTCCCTTGAGAGGGAGCTCCAACTACAGGCTGTGGAGGAACTATTGATTCCTAAGGAGGAGGAGCCTCAGACTGATGCGAAGCAACTGCATGCAGAGGTTCCAGGAGTGAGACATCCACTCAAGCAGACTCTTCCAGAGATGGACGGAAGCGCACAAGAGAAGCTGACAGATTGTTGGAGGATGCGGGAGATAATGTGGGAGCACCATTTTTTCAGCGCAAATAGAGGAGGCCACCTGAGAGGTACATTGGATACATGGCCCTTGCTGGGGAATGTGTTGAGAATGAGCCATCTTCCTTTGAGGAAGCAGTGCAGCAGCCGATTTAGGTTGATGCTATGGTGGAGGAGTATGACTCCGTAGTTTGTAACAGTGTTTGGTATGTGGTTCCAAGACCGGAGAACAAGTTAGTTGTGAGTTCCCGTTGGCTTTACAAGGTAAAGCAAGCTGTTGTGATGGGAGGATCATGTTGCTACAGTATATTTCAACAGAGGAGCAAGATGCTGACATTTTGACAAAGGCATTGTCAAAGTGTAAATTCGAGTTCCATAGAGAGAGGATCAGGGTGGCAGATAACCCCTTTCTTGTTGAGAGCGTGTGTTGAAATGTGGCAACAAGAATATTCCAATTTAATTTGTCCTTGAATTAAATTGTGAATTAAAATCGAATTTACTCTTATTAGCTACTTGGATATAATAAATTAAGTTGTTTGGACTTAATTAATTGGAGAAATTCAAGTTAGAAGTCTTTCTGAAGTCATGCAAGAGTTATCCCTTAAATTAAGGAGATAAGATTGAGTTATATTTGAGTTGTAATTAGTTAACTCAGTTTACTGAGTTAAGTCCAGTTAAATTAGTTCCAAATTGTTTGAGGAACTAATAGAGAGTTAACAGTCAGTTGATGCATGCATGCACTCAACTAATGTACTCCAGTTAACTAAAGATTCCCTCATCATAAAATCATGCATGTCTATTCTAAGAAAGACCCAGTTGATATTAAAGTCAAGGACAGTGTACTATCAGTTGCATGTGTTTTCTTATAAATAAAACTCATGCATGCAGTCAAGGCATCATTCCTTGAGGATTGCGCAGTTCTAACAGTGTGTGAGATCAGGTGATCATCCACTTGGTAGATGAGTTTTCCACTTGGTAAGAGAGAATCATCCCATAGGAACAGCACAAGGAAATAGGAGCTTGGAGGGCATAGAGGAAGGTTGGGGAGTAGCCAAGATTGCCTCTGAGCATCTGTGAGGATTGAAATTAGAGCTGGCTAGCTGTGAGAGCTAAGGCTTTGTATAATTCCTATGTATTTCCACCTTGTATGATAATACAGATAGTGGGGTTTTTAGCTGAGGTTTTCCCCAAAGTATTTTCATGTGTATTGTGCATCGATTCTTCTCCTTATGGTTATATTGTTCAGCTTAATCTTTAAGCTTCTACAAATTGATAGTAGAAGTAGGTTATAGTATTCTGCTTCAATTTATATTGCATTATCAGGTTAACCTGCACCATATTTTCTATAGATGGTGATGTGGCTCTAGCCTGGACTCTAGGTTCAACTTCTGCTATGGATTGCCTAGATATAGTTTTTCCATCTGAAGAAGCAATTCTAGAAGCAATGACGGGTATTGAAAGGTTGTGGGACGATTCACATCATCGATCATATTTCCTCCCTGATTGGCAAGAAGTACAATAAAGCATGTCCATTCCTTCATCTACTAGTGATGTTGACACAGTTTTAAATCCTTTGGCTCCAACACAGTTTTCGGCCGAAGGTAACATGTCTGTCATTTCAAAAACTATTCCAGTGAACATATCTAGGAATCCCAACATTATCGAGAATGTCTTCATTGGAGTTGATTGTTCCCCTGAAGAAATTTGAATTTATATTGATCTCTTTAAAGAGTTTCGAGGCGTGTTTGCTTGGTCTTATGAGGAAATGCCTGGGATAGATCCATCTATAGTCCAGCATGAGATCAAGACATATGAAAATGCAAAATCTATTCACTAGAAGCTTTGACCAATAAACCCTAGGAAAGCAACAACTATCAAAGTTGAGGTTGAAAAGTTGCTTAAGATGGGTTTCATATACCATGTTCCTTTAATTGAGTGGGTCTCGAATCCAGTCCCAGTTGACAAGAAGCAAGGAAAGATCCGTGTGTGCATTGACTTTAGGGACTTGAATAAGGCTTGTCCTAAAGATAATTACTCCACACCATTTATTGATCAGATTATCGATGAGTGTGTGGGTAATGATATTTTCTCTCTTATTAATGGATTTTTTGGTTATAATCAAATCATTATTCGTCCATAAGATCAAAATAAGACAACATTTATTTTCCCTTGGGGTACATTTGCATATAAGAAGATTCCTTTTGGACTTAAGAATGTTGAAGCTACCTTTCAGCGGGCCATGTCATATGCTTTCACGATATCAAACATATTGTCAAATCCTACTTGGATGATTTCGCTGCTCATTCTCGAAAGAGAATTGATCATTCCAAGCATCTTCGATTAATTTTTGAGCGATGTCATTTCTACAAAATACGGTTGAATCCGAATAAGTGTGTTTTCGCCATCACGTCCAGTCTGTTGTTGGGATTAATCGTTTCTATTGAAGGGATTCATGTAGATCCCTTCAAGGTTGAGGCAATACCTCATTTGCCTCCCCCGTCCACTATTCGTCAACTTCAGAGTCTTCAAGGAAATCCAATTTCTTAAGGAGATTTATCACTAATTATGTCGAGGTTACTAAAGGATTTATGAGACTACTCAAGAAAGGGATCCCATTTTTATGGGATGATTTCGTGCAACGCTCATTTGATGCTTTGAAAAAAGCATTAACCTCTGCTCCTTTATTGAGTCCACCTAATTATAGCAGAGACTTCCTTTTATATCTCGTTGCAGCAGAATCAACTATTGATATGGTTCTGGTTCAGGAAGATGAGGCTTTCACTAAGCACGTGATCTATTATCTGAACCAAGGCTTAGTGGACCCTAAACTGCGATATTATCCCATTGAAAAATGATCTTTGACAGTTTTCCATGTTTTCCAACGACTTAGACATTATATTCTTCTTAGAAAGACTTTCGTCTTAGTAGTTGTCAATCCATTTCAATTTGTTCTCAGCAGGCGAGTGATTGGGGGAAAATACAATAGATGGATTGTCATTTTACAAGATTTCAATCTCAAATTCATGTCAACCAAGTCTAAGAAATCGTTAGCCTTTGCATAATTGATCTTAGAGTTTCCTTGTGATGAAGAAATAGTTTATGAGGAATCTTTTCCTGATGAACAATTTTTCCTTATTTCCTCGCAAGATCCTTGGTATGGAGATATCATTATATATCTCAAGACTTCGAACTTTCCTCTCACTTTTTGGAAGGATGAACGTACAAAGTTATGTCACTTGGCTAAAAACTATATTATTATAGGTGACACTTTATATATTCGCAAGGTTGATTCAATCCTTAGATGTTGTTTAACCTTTGAAGAAGTTGAGTCTGTACTAAATAATTGCCACAATGGAGCTTGTGGTGTTCATCTATCTGGGCTTGCAACAACCCAAAAATATTTGCGTGCAGGCTACTTTTGGCCTTTGATCTTCAAGGATTATTTTGAAGTGATTAAGAGATGCCACCCTTGCCAAATTTATACTCGGTAAATGTGCGTGCATTCAGCTTCGCTGTTTCCGGTGATTACCGTCAGTCCATTCACGAAGTGGGGTATTGATTTTACTACTTGCAAATCACCTTCAACAGGAAATCATAAGTATATCATCGTAATTTTCAACTACTTTAATAAGTGGGCCGAGGCTATGTCTACTTTCAGAACAATGGTGAAACAACAACCTTATTTCTCTTCAACCAATGCATTTCCCGATTTGGTATTCCCAAAGAGATTGTCACTGACCATGCCAATCATTTCTAGAATCACATGATGTCTGAGTTGGCTCTTAAGTTGGGTTTCCAGCAAGAGCATTCATCTCCTTATTATCCTCAGGCCAATGGGCAAGTTGAAGCCGTGAATAAATCCATAAAAATCATCTTGCAAAGGACGATTGACAAAGCTCAATCTAATTGGCACATTAGGCAGACCTGGAAGTCTTACTTGTCCAATATCTATGTCATGATCAAAATAATTTTGTAAGTATTTGTCTCATCAAAAAGTTTTTCAGTTTATTTATACTTAAAATCTTTCCTTTTTTTTAAACATTTCAAAAATTAAAAACATTTTTACCTATGGCTCCCCAAGCTGCATCAGGTGGCAACACCAGCTCTGGGTCTCCTCTGAAATCCATGCTAGCATAGGGGTAGTCCTCAATAGCTATGACTTGTTGTTCCCACTAGGAGAAGAACTCGTCATCAAAAGTGTTTCTAGGGAATTTCACTGCCCCCTAGTCTCTTCATCAAATCATCCCATCTACCCATTCGAGGATCCCTTTGGCTGCAAATGGTGGAAAATACCTTGGGTCGAAGCCCTCGTACTCTCTCAAAGAAAAAGGAGCACAAAATGGTTTCATATCCAAAGTTTTTTGTTTGACCTTTTCTGATGGATGTAAGTTGATTTTTCATGTTGGTCAAGAGGGGTGTACACCAATAGAAAACTATATTAAGGCACTCTACTGCTAGACTCAACAAAACTTGAGAAGCCTGGTGCAGAGAGGCTGACACATTCACTCTAGCAATGATAAAGAGAAGAATTCTCAAGTCTAAGCTCTCTACATGATTAATTGGAATCTGAGTTCCAATCTTCTCTATATTTCCAGGGTAGTAGATACATACATACTCCTCTACACTGAGGCTCCCTCTTGTTCTTCCTGTTGAATTTACCTTCTCTCCTCTTCAGGAAAGACCAGTGATGAAATAGACATCCTCTATTTCTATTCTTAGAGGCATTTGGTCAATGATGAAATCATCTTCTTCCGGATCCCAATAATGGATCAACATCTCTAACAATTTGGTGTTTGCCTTCATATTTGTCATCTTGAAATTTTTTAATAATCCACATCCTCTTAAGGCATCTAACTCCATTTCATCATCCATCACTTCATTATCAATTTCACTATGTTCCCTTTCTCTCCATGTGCTTGACATTCTGCAAAACAATTTTTTTTTATCACTAAAAACAGTGTTTTAAGTTTTTGAACTACGCACATGAGGGTTCATTATCAATTTTTTAAACTATTTTTCTACAGTGAAATTTTCGAGAAAGACGTTTGAAAAGCAATGAAATTTATCTAATAATCATTTAGAAGGTTACCTGGATAGTTGAAGGCTGAATTGACGGACAAATTATATGGATTAAGGTTACTTGAGTTTTTGCTCTAGAGCTCCTTCACTCACTTGTTCACATTGATACAAATGAGAAATTGTAAGTCAAAAGGTCTTTATATAGGTTGGCATGTAAAAAAACAATTTTTTCAAAAGTTCATTTTTTCTTTTCAAAACTTTATGAGAATTGTGACCTTTTCGGCTTTGAGTGTTGGGATGGGTCATTTTTTCAAGACACTTTGGAGATTTTGAGAGACCGCTTTGATTCCATGACCACAAACCCGTCATGGTAGGTATCATTTTTTCACTGGCATATAGGTTAGGGGATATCATTTTCCATTACATTTTGCATACTAGCCTCTATACTACGATATCTTAGCCATAAGGTTGACCCCATCATGTCTTGGTTCTTAAACCATTTTCACTCGCCGACTTATAAAATCAAGACATGATGGTAGAGCCAACCTTTACATGGGCATTTTATTTAGATTCTCACTAGCATATGTTGCCCACGCTGCTATACTGCGTAGGCTCAAGAGTCCTCTTTAGTCCCACCATAACTTGTCCATTGAAGCTTCATTCTCTTATTTCTTTGTTATTTTTCTTGTTTTATACCCTAGAGGCTCCTTTGTGTTGAGTTGTACCACTGTATTGCATGTTAACTATTTGTCTCTTTTTGGCCTCAAGTCGACTTCATTTGGACTCAAGTTTAAGCCTCTTTTTTGGCCAGACCTTTCTGCAAAATCAACCTTGCAATCATTTAGTGTCTGCAACTTGAAACCCATTTATCCATGGAAAGAACATTCCTTTGAGTGCCATTGACCATTTTCGTCACCTTGCATTGAGCGTAGGCATGTTCCACTCCCAAGAACTAGAACATCTATACTTCGACACTCGTGCTTTCCACTGTATTATAACCATTCTTTTATTATTTTCAGGCTTTCCAAATATGAAAAAGA
>APFE030758321.1:7143-22055 GCA_000404065.3 Pinus taeda | reverse complement strand
TTTTTTTTTTTTTTTTTTTTACATTTCCAAAATTAAAAACATTTTTGCCTATGGCTCCCCACGATGCATCAGGTGGCAACACCAGCTCTGGGTCTCCTCTGAAATCCATGCCAGCATAGGGGTAGTCCTCAACAGCTATGACTTGTTGCTCCCACCAGGAGAAGAAGTCGTCATCAAAAGTGTTTCTAGGGACTTCAATGCCGCCTAGTCTCTTCATCAAATCAACCCATCTACCCATTCGAGGATCTCTCTAGCTGCAAATGGTGGACAATACCTTGGGTCGAAGCCTTGGTACTCTTTCAAAGAAAAAGGAGCACAAAATGGTTCCATATCCAAAGTTTTTTGTTTGACCTTTTCTGATGGATGTAAGTTGATTTTTCATGTTGGTCAAGAGGGGTGTACACCAATAGAAAACTATATTAAGGCACTCTACTGCTAGACTCAACAAAACTTGAGAAGCCTGGTGCAGAGAGGCTGACACATTCACTCTAGCAATGATAAAGAGAAGAATTCTCAAGTCTAAGCTCTCTACATGATTAATTGGAATCTGAGTTCCAATCTTCTCTATATTTCCAGGGTAGTAGATACATACATACTCCTCTACACTGAGGCTCCCTCTTGTTCTTCCTGTCGAATTGACCTTCTCTCCTCTTCAGGAAAGACCGGTGATGAAATAGACATCCTCTATTTCTATTCTTAGGGGCATTTGGTCAATGATGAAAGCATCTTCTTCCGGATCCCAATAATGGATCAACATCTCTAACAATCTGGTGTTTGCCTTCATATTTGGCATCTTGAAAATTTTTAATAATCCACATCCTCTTAAGGCATCTAACTCCATTTCATCATCCATCACTTCATTATGAATTGCACTATGTTCCCTTTCTCTCCATGTGCTCGACATTCTGCAAAACAATTTTTTTTTATCACTAAAAACCGTGTTTTAAGTTTTTGAACTGCACACATGAGGGTTCATTATCAATTTTTTAAACTATTTTTCTACATTGAAATTTTTGAGAAACACATTTGAAAAGTAATGAAATTTATCTAAGTATCATTTAGAAGGTTACCTGGATAGTTGAAGGCTGAATTGACAGCCAAATCAGATGGATTGAGGTTACTTGAGTTTTTGCTCTAAAGCTCCTTCACTCACTTGTTCACAATACAAATGAGAAATTGTAAGTCAAAAGGTATTTATATAGGTTGGCATGTAAAAAAACAATTTTTTCAAAAGTTCATTTTTTCTTTTCAAAACTTTATGAGAATTGTGACCTTTTCAACTTTGAGTGTTGGCATGGGTCATTTTTTCAGGACACTTTGGAGATTTTGAGAGACTGTTTCGATTCCATGACCACAGACCCGTCATGGCAGGTGTCATTTTTCACTGGCATATAGGTTAGGGGATATCATTTTCCATTACATTTTGCATACTAGCCTCCATACTGCGATATCTTGGCCATAAGGTTGACCCCAGCATGTCTTGGTTCTTAAACCATTTTCGCTCGCCGACTTATAAAATCATGACATGATGGTAGAGCCAACCTTTACATGGGCATTTTAATTAGATTCTCACTAGCATATGTTTCCCACGCTGCTATACTGCGTAGGCTCAAGAGTCCTCTTTAGTCCCACCATGACTTGTCCATTGAAGCTTCATTCTCTTATTTCTTCGTTATTTTTCTGGTTTTATACCCTAGAGGCTCCTTTGTGTTGAGTTGTACCGCTGTATTGCATGTTAACTATTTGCCTCTTTTTGGCCTCAAGTCGACTTCATTTCGACTCAAGTTTAAGCCTCTTTTTTAGCGGCCAGACCTTTCTGCAAAATCAACCTTGCAATCATTTAGTGTCTGCAACTTGAAACCTATTTATCCATGGAAAGAACATTCCTCTGAGTGTCATTGACCATTTTCGTCACCTTGCATTGAGCGTAGGCATGTTCCACTCCCAAGAACTAGAATATTTGTACTTCGACACTCGTGCTTTCCACTGTATTATAACCATTCTTTTATTCTTTTTTAGGCTTTACAAATATGAAAAAGACAAAAAAAAATTAAATATTCTAAAAAGAGAGGGAACGGGACATTACTTCCATGATTGATGGCAGCTAGAGTCAGTTGTGTCGCCCTTGAACAAAGCACTCAAAATTAATTCTTCCTCCATTGGGATGGACTTTAGTTTGACTTAGGAGAGCCTTAACCTTGTTATTGAGTTAGTACTCCTCTAGTTGGTTATCTCTTCCAATCATATGGAGAGTTTGTTTGCGCCTCTTGCATGAAAAACTTATACAAAGTTATCATATTCTGCCATATTGTCACATTTGAGTTGTCCATTTGTTCAAGGGAAATAAACCTAAGTCGGCCTTTCTGCAGTGTCTCTTTACTTATTTTCAGTCATCCATCCCTAGTTGTCAGAGTCATGTTGACTATCACATCAACTATTTCGTCCTTTGTTTGTGTTGGTTTGAGAAGATCTCCATTGACTTCTTACTAGTGGGTCTTGCTCTTATCGACTACAACAAATTGCTCTAAGAGTAGACCTAGAGTTGCACCCTGGCCCTATTTCGATCATTGATAGGTGACCTTGTGCCCTACATTGATTAGTATCATGCGTCTTTGACTGAGTGGTTTCCCTTGTGTTCGACATCAGCTTTCATTATTACACATTGGGATTCTTGCAGTACCTTGGTTTCCATTTGACTCTATTGGTGGATTCCTCGCCTTTGTGTCAGTTTTCATTATTGGTTGGTTCAAAGGGTTTCTGTCGTGCGTTAGCCACATCTTATGTACACTAGAAGCATGCTTAAGCTTGGTTACTACATCTTTCTTCGTTCGATTCCTTCCACATTATTGGTCTGAGGTTACATTCGTGCTGGATTGATGAAGGATGCATTAATTCCTTCCTTCTAGCATATCTTTTCCCATCGACGTCAACTCATTGCTCTAGGAACAAGGTCTAAGGTCCATTTGGAAGTACTTTAGGGTTTGCAGTCATTAGTGGCAGATTCCTTCACTATCAACAATAGGCATACATCGTTATCTCTTGATTGGTAGATTCTTCCAAGTTTTTGACTTTAGATCATTTATTCGCGCATGTTAGATTGTACTGGGTAACTTGGCTCTCATCACCATTAGCGGTGAGTAGTCTCGCGTTTGTTAACGGTATATGTTAGGTCCCTATACTACTAATGTAACCCCTTATTGTTATTAGTGCAACCCTCTTATTATATTGTTGTGCCAATGTAGTCCCCATATTGTTATTATTGTGCCCCATAGAAGCTCACTATTGTTATTGTTGTGCCCTTACATTATTATTGTTATGTCGACTCTAATTATATTATGACCCCTTAGAGTCCTATATATAGAAAGGAAGTCTTGTCATTTGTATGATCCAAGTCATTTGTGTAATGTAAAGGAGGTTTCCCCCTCAAAGAAGCTGATTTTGAAGTCGTTGATCTATCTTTTCTATCTTTTTGTGAGCTGGTTTCATAACATTTGGTATCAGAGCTTTGGATTTTGGGGTTTTGCTGCTCTAAACAGGTCAACATGGAATTTTCGATATAACTTTTTCTCTGCGAAGTTTTAGAAGATACAAAAACAACTCATTTGACCTGAAATTATTTTGAACCTCGGGTCCAAATTTCAGATCTTGTCTCGCTATATTTTCAAAGATATGATATGAGGAAGTTAGTGTTTTTGCAAGCTCCAGAATTCCATCGCAAACAGGTCATCGTGGAATTTTTGCTATAAGTTTTTCTATGAAGATTTAGACTCTGAAATTAAAACCCATTTGAGCCAAAATCTTGTTGAACCTCAGGCCCGAATTTCAGATATTGTTTTGTTATATTTTCGGATATATGGTCCAAGACATTTAGGGTTTTTTCAGGCTCCTGAATTACATCCCAAACAGGTGACCTGGGGAAAATCGTCATAACTTTCTCTCTAAGCATCAGATTGAAATTTCGTAAAAATTTACAGAAAGAGGATGACCTATAGGTTTATGTGTATTGGTTGCAGGTCCTAAGGCCAAAACACTGACACGTGGCACTTCGTACAAGTTCGCTCTACTAAACTAGTCTATAATCAAGTCATCGTTGGATATTTAGCATAACTCTTCCTTGGAGAATCCAATCTTGATAAGACTTGTGGGGTGGGAAAGAGGACTCATGGGGATACCATAGGATGAAATTGTAGAACTTGAAGATATGAAATTACATAGTTAGAGTCGTTTAAATATCGAGCTCCTAAAAGCGAGAAACATAGTGACTCGAATTAAGAAAATAAAAACACCTAGTAAGTAAAATTAAATGGATGATTTGAAGGATGTGATCGAAGCTAAGATAAATAGTTTTATATGTGCCATGGAAGCTAATATCGATGGTATGGAAGAAGATTTGAAGAAAGGCATGGAATATTTGAAGAAGGACATGGAAGGTTTGAAGGAAGGTGGGACAAATTTGCTACAAGAAAGACCTGCTAATGACGAAAAGGTAGTTGAGGAAACTCATGATGAGAAAAAAATAAAAGTTAATCATGATTTCATAGAATCTAACATTGGATTGAAGACCCACCATATTCCAAAGATTGATATGAGGAAGTTTGATGACAAGGATCCTATAACATGGATACTACAAATGGAGAAATATTTTGATCTACATGATGTGCAACTGTTACAAAAGGTACGTATTGCATCTTTATATTTAGAACCAAATCATTTTTTATGGTATAAAGGGCTTTGTTCTCATAAACCACTTGTCACTTGGTCAATTTTCACGGAGGAAATGATAGCACATTATGAGGATACAAAGAGCAACACCTTCTTTAGCCAATTTATAAATCTCAAACAAAAGGGTTCCATGGCAGAGCACATTGAGGACTTCCAAAAATTGAATATAAGGGTAAATGATATTCCAGAGAACCAGTGAATTGATGTCTTCATAGGGAATTTAAAGGATAACATTCAACATGAGGTTCGTCTTTGGGAACCTGATTCATTGGAGAAGGCATTCAAGCTGGAAAGAAAAATTGAAAGCAAAATTATGGCAACAAGAAATCCTATCACTCACAATTATAAAGATGGAAGTGTTTTTGGTCCTAACCTTCCACAACCTACAAGGTTGACACCACAACAATTGGAAGAAAAAGGAGAAAATGATCTTTGTTACAGTTGTGATAGCAAATACACTAAAGGTCATAAGTGTGCTGAGAAGAAATTATTTTACATTGTATGTGAAGAGGAGGAAGAAAATCATCAAGAAATGTCAAAAGAAGAGGATATACACTAGGAACAAACCCCAGAGAAAGAAGAAATGAATCCGACCATCTCTTGTAATGCATTGGCAGGAATTACCACTCCTCAAACTCTCAAGATAAAAGGACATATTAAGAAGAAAAAGGATAACCTCACTTTCATGCAGAATCGAATGAAACAACAGGAAGATCAACATCGATGGGAAAGAAGTTTTGATATAGGCGATTGAATATTTTTACGAATACAACAATACAAACAAATTTACCTCAAGAAATCTAAGAAGGATAATAAATTATCACCAAAGTACTATGGTCCTTACAAGGTGCTGCAAAATATTGGTACTATGGCATACAAATTGGAGCTTCTTGCATCTTCCCGAGTGCCCCTAGTTTTCCATGTTTCATGTTTAAAGAATGTTATAAGTGACAAGCTCCCAGTTCAAAAAATATTGTCGGAACTTGACGAGGAAGGAAAAAGCATATTGGAACCTGAAGCAGTCATGGAAACAAAAACCCGACAGCTACGAAATCGATCAATTTCAGAGTATCTCATCAAGTGGAAGAACTTACCGGCTGAAGATTCCACATGGGAGGACGATAATTTTATAAAGAAGCATATAGAACTACTCAAGTGTTGAGGACAACACTTTTTGAAGGAGAGGGGCATGTTAGGTCCCTATACTACTAGTGTAACCCCTTATTGTTATTAGTGCAACCCCCTTATTATATTGCTGTGCCCATGTAGTCCCCATATTGTTATTATTGTGCCCCATAGAAGCCCACTATTGTTATTGTTGTGCCCTTTATTATTGTTATGTCAGCTCTGATTATATTATGACCCATTAGACTCCTATATATAGAAAGGAGGTCTTGTCATTTGTATGATCCAAGAATTGTTCATTTGTGTAATGTAAAGGAGGTTTCCCCCTCGAAGAGGCTGATTTTGAAGTCATTGATCTATCTTTTCTATCTTTTTGTGAGCTAGTTTCATAACAGTATACATCAATGACCGGTAATCAAATGATTTCTCACATGGTCGACTTCAGATCATTTATTCCCGTTGTGTAGAAATGTAACACGATGGTCGGTGAAGACGTTGGGTTTGCATCAACATTTGTTGGTTCACTTGCCAGTTCCTCGTGTTTCTACTAGTGACACCATCTACCTTATATGTTGCAGTTCATCACAACGACATCCTATATGTTGGCACCCGAGTTGTGTGCAGTACCATTTGTTCCACTATTTGACTTGGTACTTTTTGGATCAGCTTTATGACTTCAGTGGTCAACTTTCTACTTCACCATCATTGGTCGATTCTTTATATGTGATATTGTGACATGTACTTCTATGGATATGCTTAGATGATCTATTATGTATTTTCAGTCCTTTTATACTTGTATACACATCGGATCCACTTTTGTATTTTATATGCGAACATGCTTTATTATATTTGAGCATGGGTATGCCCACCTGAGACAACAACTTTCTATATGATCTCTTCCACTCGCTTGGCAGGTTGTCGTGTACCCCTTTTAACCTCATATATTAGGGTGCATCTATTATAGCACCATTTACCACCCTTGTTTGATTTTATGCTCTATGATATGGCCTAGGGCAACCCTTCCCTACTAGACTTGGTCCATTTTATAAAAAACAATGTTTTAAATCTCATGCGTGATTTTGCCATATATAAAGTGCGTGTATATGAGGGTCAGCGTATACCAAACTTGCGTATATGTGTTAAACATTAAAAATATATATAATCTCCCTTAATTCGGGCAAAGTTTACGTGTTTGACCTGATACTCACCTACTATAGCCCGTGGCCCAACTGTTTCCCAAGTAAAAAAAACTAATTTGGAGAAGTATAAATACATCTCCATGGGAAGGCCTAAGGGAGGAGAAAAGATTAGATATTTATATTATAGTTGATTACATCCATGATCAAGTCTGAAGATATCCATGTGCCTTCTGCACTCCCAAATCATAGGAAACCCATGTTTCCTTCTTGAGATGTTCATCATCCCTTCATGACATCCTTGTGTATACTTATGGAGGAGGATTACTGAGGCCTGGGCTGGACGGATCTGGAGGACAGTTTCTCTTGGAGCCAGTGGATGACTCAGGTTGTAGTTCTTCCATATTTTATTTAGTTTACATTAATAAAGAGGCATTGTCATGTTCCTGATGATTATGGTCTTTATGCATTAATTTATGTTGTGATTTGCTAATAAAATCTCACGTTAATGCTTATTTGCTTATATGCTTATACAACCCAACACTTATATCATGAACATGCTTTCTATTACTATTGTTATATATGCTTTTCTTGAATGAGTTACAGGTTTTAAGGCATTGGAAGAAGTAGAGGGTTTGAACCCTACAAGAACAACTTCAAACGTAGGACCTCCGGGTAATACCTCTTCTTCCTACTTCAGTAGTTTAAGCATTATGGTTGCGTGTTTGTGTGTCTCTTTATGTTGTATGCCCTCTCCTCTGTTGGGGTTCTCAACCCAAGACCCTAGGGTGATTCTACCCGTAACATATGTCAATTGATGGAATGTGATATCAGCTCTTGATGGATCACGATATCGGCTTAGAATTTTGCATTTCGGAATTTCGCATTTCGGCTTATCGGATTTTCTGATTTTCACAATCGACTTTTCGATGTTTATCTTTTCGGTTATTCTTTGAAATCGTCGACACCATGCGTATTTTTTAGTAAGACCAATTATTTTATGACTTTTTCATTTATTTGTTATGATTTCACGATTCGTTAGACAAGTTGTAATTTATCTTCTAAAACTACAAAAGGATTCCTAAAAGGTTTTATTCCCTTATTCATAAACTTTCCTGTTTTATTTAAAAAACAAAAACAAAAGCAAAAAACAAAAAAACTTATCCTATTTTCTATAAATAGAGAAGGATTCTATTGATTTTGGAAGTCATAGAGTGGGCTTAACGACGCATCCACACAATGGGGCTCCAAGAAGGCGAAAATGGCGACTTAGGGTTTAGTGCTGGTGCATGGGTTTTTTTTCAGTGATTAACCGTCTTGGTGGGAAAGGGTTTTCTCTGTCCCTGCTCTACAACTCACGGGCGCTCAGAGTTTGGACTACACCTAGCTCCTTTTCTTTTGGTCTCCTAGTCTTTTACTGTTCCAGCGGTTTTATCTGGCGTTTACAGGGGTTTCTTTGGACTGTCTTTCGTTTCCTTTTCGCTGCGAAGCTTAACCTTTTATTGTGGGTTCCAACTCTTTCCTGTGGTTTTCTCGGGCTCCTCCTTTATCCGCAGGCGGATTTTTTATGTTTCGGTTTTCGTTATTATTTGTTTCCCCTAGGTGGTTTCTTGGTCCCCCACTGACTCTCCCTCTGGCAGTTGTTAGCTTGTTTTATAGTCGGTTATGGAGGCTAACGTTTTCACCGTGGCTTCTTCGGATCATACACTGATTTGGCCTCAGACCGGAACCTCTGTGGATGACTTTCTTACCTTCGAGCGGGAGCTAGCTTCTGAAGTGGAAGCCCTAACCCCCCCTCTCAACAGCACATCCCCTCCATCTCAGTTGCTCTTGAAGCAGCGGCGACTCGTGATTTGGTTGGCCCTCTTCCGCCTAAGGCACCCTTCTCGCAAGTTTGGGGAGGCAGTGCGTCTGGCTCTCAGGTTCTTGAGCCAAGCACTGGACCTCAATCCGAGGGGCATGCTTTGAACAAACCCTCGTTTGGGTCCCATATTGTTCCTGATAGCAGTGCTTCGATACCTACAACACCTCTAGATCAGGGAACCCTCCCACAGGGCAATTTCTCTGATATTGGCATCATTTCAGGCTTTTTTGACGACTTACAGGATAAAGGACCTCTGCCGAAGAAAGAACAGGCAGTGACTAGGGATGATCCGAAGGATAGGGCAGCAACGAAACTAAACAAGAGATATTTAGGGCCCTCTAAAAGGAAGAAACGCCTACCCTCGTGCAACAACGAGCTCTTCTTGAAACTTGCCGAAGACACACCTTTTAGTGAGGCAATGGACTCAATTGAAAGGGTTATGGTTGGTCAGGTCAGGGGCAGGCACTATAGTGTAGAACGTTTGCAGAAGTGGACGATGGAGGTCTGGGGACATCACCTTTCGAAACCCCCTCGCATCCAAACCTTTGTGAGGGGTTGGTTTGCCCTCCGTTTCAAGACCATTGCTTAAACTAATTGGGTCCTTACAACTATTTGGCACATTTATCATACACCGGTCCTCCTTCGTAGATGGACCCCGATGTTCGACCCTGAGACTGAAAAGGTGGGGACTGGACTGGTTTGGGTTGGTCTCCCAAGTCTTCCTGTACATTTCTGGTCAGAGCAGATTTTTAGACAGATTGGGAACGCCATGGTCAAATTCATCACATATGACGAATCATGTATCTCCACAGGCAAAATGGCATATGCCAGGGTTTTAGTTCACTTGGACCTCTCAGGTGGACTCCTGGAATACATCAACATCCAATGGAGGGACTCGTCTCAGAGACAAATGCTGGATTACGAGGGGGTTCCCTTCAGGTGCAGACGTTGCCACAAGGTGGGGCACCTTTTCAAAGATTGCCCACTGAACAAGTGGAATATTAGGCACTCAGAGAGGCTTTCGCCCCAAGTTTCGCCAATTCAGGATGCTCTGTCTTAGGGATACCCTGCTAGAGGTGATTTGCCTCATGCCACCAAGGATCTACACCACCTTTCTACTCCTCTCTCTAGGGGCACTGGCACTTTTTAGAGTCTGGGTCAACATTCGACAAAGTTGGCAGATTACACTCCGAGGAAGCGTGGTCGTCCGCCACTTCGGCCTCCTCCACTGGCTCCTGGTTCAGCTGTGATGGCCTCGGGTGACTCCTTTTCATTGGGTATGCCTTCCTCTCCCTTACCCTCCTCAAATTGCTTGCCTGATATGCATAACAAATTATCCGAACAGTTTTTGAGTTTGGGTTTTGATGCAAATCTAGAGTCCCCTGTTCCTTGCACTTGCACCATCTCCCCTCCCCTCACAGTTTTAGCCCCCACACCCCCTGTCCTGCTTTGTTCCACCCCCCCGTTGACCTTGACCTCATTGGTGGAGTCATCTGCCCCTCGATACCTCACCCGATCTCGTACGCGGCTTTCGTTTATGGACCAGGTTGGACTGGACATCCTCCACCCTCCCCAAGCTACCAAATCCTCCCGAGGCCGTCCTTTTGAACTAAAAATTGTATAAGCTCAAGCGGATGTTTATATTTCTTTAGGAAAGCAATCCACCATTATTGGGTTCTTAGAGCAAGAACAGCCCTACTTGAACCCCCTCCATGAAGATTCTATCCTTCAATTGTCGTGGGCTTGCCAGGCCCGAGAAAAAACTAGCACTCTGTCGGCTCCTCTCTGCCGACTCTTTGGATATCATTTTCCTCCAGGAGACCTTGGGACTCACCAGTGATATTGTGAGAACCCTGGAACTTTTCCTTCCAGGATGGAATTTCACCAGTTTGGATGCACTCGGCCGTTCCGGAGGTCTGATTTTAGGTACTAATCATCATTCTATTAAAGTGACCAACTGCTGGGGTGGGAGAGGTTTTACTGGGGTCAATGTACACTCTACAGAATTGGGGACCCCGCTCAGCATTGCCAATATATATTGTCCCTGCCTTAATCACCCTGCTTTCTGGGACCACCTTCTGGATTCAGAGAAATTCTCTGCTGGTAACCTGATTGTAGGTGGGGACCTAAATTTTTCCATTAGTTTCGCCGAATCTTGGGGTTAGCGGGCCCAATCGGACCCTCTCTCAGACTACTTCTTGTCTATCCTAGAACTTCACCATCTAATAGACATCCCTGTTGTGAAGTTACATGCCACTTGGAGAAATAATTGGGTGGGTGAAAATGGCCTGGCTAGCAGGTTGGATTGTTTCCTGGTAAAGGAACAGATCCTGGATTTGGGCCACAATATTCGACAATGGGTGGGTTCGGGAGGGCTTTCGAATCATCTCCCAATTTACATGGAGATTGGACAGAGAAGTGACAAGCCGAAGGGTCCTTTCAAGTTCGTTTCTACCTAGTTAAATGATGCTTCTTATATTAGCATGGTCACAAATTTTTAGAAAACAAACCCTCCAGGGGTTGGTAGCTCGTTTTTATCTGGTTTTATCAATAACTTAATGGAGCTAAGGAAATTGTCTAAAAGTTTGGCCCATCAAAAAAGACTACAGGATGATCTTGCACTGAAACATATTGAGAATGACCTGGAGTTCTTTGAAAAAGAATAAGGGGGTCTATACAGCTTGGAGGAGCACAAGAATCATATCTCATACTTCTTCTCGGCTCAAGGTAAAATCCTAAAGGAGAAAGAAGACAAATGGAGATTAAGGAGCACGGTCATCTAAATCCAAGAAGGTGATGCAAACACTAAATTCTTTCATAAATTTGCAAACGGGAGGAAAGTTGTCAATACAATATAGCAAATGCAAGATGATCAGGGAAGGACAACACATACTTTCCCCTAGCTCGTTGCTCTCGCTACCTCCCATTTCAAACAAGCCTACAGGGACCCAGGGGAGATTAATTTAGCTGAGATTATCAGGGTAGCACAACTTTTCCCCCATTATGTGAATCATGAAGATGAGGAAGTTCTGATTTAGGAGGTTACTCTGGGGGAACTGGAGGATACCTTAAAAGGTTTCAACAAGGACAAAACCCCTGGTCTTGATGGATGGACCATCAAATTTTACCTGGATTTTTTTGATCTGATTGGATAGGATCTACTCAGAGTGGTGGAGGAGACTAGAGTCTTGGGTCGTTTGGAAGCTGCTATCTCTTCCACTTTCATTGCTCTGATCCCGAAGGCAGACAACCCGTCCACTTTCGCTAATTTTCACCCTATTTCACTTTGTAACTGTCTATATAAGATTATTGCTAACAGACTGAAGCCCATCTTATCTAATCATATCTTGCCTGAACAATTTGCTTTCTTGAAGGATAGACAAATACATGAAGTGATTGGAACGGCTCAGGAGGTTTTACACTCTCTTCACTGTAGGAACGGAAAAGGTATGATCATGAAGGTCGATTTATCTAAAGCTTTTGACCGGGTGAACTGGTTATACTTGATAATGCTGCTTTCTCACCTTGGTTTCCCTTACATTTTCATAAAATGGATCATGGATGTATTTCTAACTTTCCTTTCAGTGTTTTGGTCAACGAGAGTGCATCCCCTTTTTTCTTGTCGACTCAGGGACTTACACAGGGGTGTCCTCTCTCCCCTCTACTTTTGCTCTTAATCATGGAAGGCCTTGGTCGGTTAATTACGGAAGAGCACAGGAGAGGAAGATTTTCTGGCATTAAGATCACAGAGGATTGCACACTCACTCACTTACTTTTCATAGATGATGTGTTGATTTTCCTCAACTAAAGTGTGGGGGATATTACTATGCTCAGAGATATATTTTCTCTTTTTCAACTGACCACTGGTATGATCATCAATGAAGAAAAATCCTCTTTGTCGGTTGCGGCTTGCACTCAGCATGAAATTCATTATGCACTCCAAAGATTCAATTTTACCTTGTTGGCTCTGGAGGAGGGGCTGAAATATTTGGGATATAAGCTAAAGTCGATTGGTTATAAGATTGTGAACTGGACTTGGCTCATTGCTAAGTTGGAAAAGCGGCTAAATACTTGGTTTTTTAGATTTTTGTCCCATGCAGGCCGCTTGAGTCTCATTAAGAGTGTACTTGAAGCAACCCCTGTTTATTGGATGTCACTTGCCTGGATTCCCAGGGGCATTCTGGCAAGAATTCAAAACCTTTGCTGCAGATTCTTATGGCGGGGAAAACAGCCGGGTAGAATTTTTGCTTGGGTCAAATGGGATGCCCTCACACTTCCTAAAAAATGGGGCGCCTGGGGACTTAAAAATCATGATGACTTCTCCTCAGCCCTGGCTGCAAAACTTGGTTGGGAGTTGGTTGCTTCAGATAGCCTTTGGACAAGAGTCACCTACTCTAAATATATCGCCCCCACTCATGTTCTGGAATGGATTAGTAGACCGGATAGGCTCTGCTCAGGCATTTCGATTATCTGGAAGGCTATCCTAAAGGCTTTAGATCCCATTCGTGTGGGCATCACCTGGAGAATAAAATCAGGGCACAAGGTTCGCTTAGGTATTGATTCGTGGATTGGCTGTGGCAATATGCACAGACTACCAGCCGAACTCTTATTGTACCTGAGGGAGCAGCGCATCACCCACCTTGAACACATAGCGGATGAATACAACACCACTTTTCTTCAACAGGCTTGGAAATCCGACCTTCAGCTCAACATTCCCCCTCCTTGGCAGCAACACTGGAGGAACTTCATACAAGCTCTCCTTGAAGCTCATATCAGGCTAACAAGGGGTGATGATGAGATCATCTGGGCGCTGGCGAAATCAGGGAGATACACACCAAAGGTAGGATACACTGTTCTGGCGGAACCGCGTAAGCCCCCCGTGCTGCAAAAATGGTGGAAACACCTCTGGAAACTCAAGGCGCCTCCTAGATCCAGACTTTTATTGTGGTGCATCCTCCGCAACAGAATTCCAACAGGCGACAACCTGATGAAGCGTTCCTTTATGGTCCCTCACTGATGTCATTTCTGCAAAGGGGAGGGTGAATCTGCTTCCCATATCTTCCTTAACTGCTCGATCATTCGCCACTTCTGGAACCTTGTTTCATCTGTGATTCCATCTCCTTACATATGGCTTTAGGGCACCCTGGATGCGGCCTGGAATGATTGGGAGTAGAACACTGAGGATGACCTCCTTTCCAAATAAGGCGCAAACAGGGGGCAAGGCAATTTGCTGATTACGGAACAGATCGACGGAGCTAGTTACCAGTATTATCATAGACCATTTATGGACATAATGGTCTAATTTTTGGACAGTTTTTTTATCAGATTTTGTACATATTATTTCTACTATGTTGTTTATATATTGTTCAGGGGCCAATAGGATTGGCTCTATCACTCTATTTTTGTATTATCCCCCTGCGTGGACCAGATAATACATATTTTGATTGTTTATGACACTTTTATGATCTCATCCTGGACTTTGTTGGGTCTACTACCCATATGTTTTTTTTTTGGGACAAGCTTTTTGATATTTTCATTTTCTGTTCGATGAAAATATTGGCATATGAATATGCATCTACAAAATGTAATTTCTTCCATAAATGAAATTACGAATTTTTCCATGGGAAAAAAAAAGAAGGATTCTATTTGAAATTTTTTAAAGGGTCCCCATTATTCTTTTTCCTAAGTCTAAAGATAATGGGTAATTGTTGAGTACCACAACAATTGGCGACACATTGGATGAAACAATTAATATATGTAAGATATCAATCTTTATCAAGAAATTTCTTTAGAAAGTTTAAAAATGATTGAAATCTAAATCAGTATAGATAACTTTGAAATGAAATAATTCATGTTGTTACACAGTAATTTGTCACCATTGGTCACCGTCCTTGTTACCCCTGTTTTCGTACATTGGAGAATACATTCCGGGACCTGTGAGTAGTGACATAGCCTAAAAACACTTGCATTATGTTCCTCTAAGTATGTACTTCATGTTCCCTGAAGACACCTTCTGCAAATTATCCCTGAAAAGTGCCCTTTTTCCATTGGTGCAGGTACACAGT
>APFE030758316.1:110921-144173 GCA_000404065.3 Pinus taeda | reverse complement strand
AGCATATGACCAATTCATTTGAATACTTCCTCCTAGATCAGAGGCCCACTTTCTGGATAAAAGCATACCCCAAGCATCAGGCACATCAACAACAACAATATCCATAACAATCATGATGTCTGGGTAAAATGATAGATGAACTTGTAAATCTTTGATCAAACCATGCACTTCAATCTTTTTAGAATCCATGGCACATATATTATAGTAGGGCCTAGAAACTCTTAAATTAAGCTATTCCATGACCCTTTTAGTCATGACACAAGTTGATGCACCAGAATCCAACATGCAATTATTCAATTTATATCCATT
Source organism: Pinus taeda (assembly GCA_000404065.3). Classification (NCBI taxonomy): domain Eukaryota; kingdom Viridiplantae; phylum Streptophyta; class Pinopsida; order Pinales; family Pinaceae; genus Pinus; species Pinus taeda. The sequence goes on along the minus strand of APFE030758316.1, from coordinate 143,864 downwards.
AGCTAACAAGGTGATAAAGAAAGGCTGGTGATCTTTGTTATCTGCATCTAAGCTTTGCAAATATATGGGAGCATCGTGATAGTCAACTTCCCGAGTCTTCTATTAAGAAATATTTACTTGAGGACCTTGAATAGCTTTTAGTAACTTGTCTCTCTGGGAAGGGATTTTAGCAATCTCGGAGACAGGAACCCAGATTTTCGCATTGTTAAACCAACTTCCCAAATCGACATGTAATCCAGAGTTTAAACCAGGGTTAAAAGTTCGAGGGGGAATTTGATTCTCGATTTGATCTTTATCCTTTCTCTGATAGGTCAAACCTTTATCTCTAGCTATTTCCATGATTTGCTCTGGAGAGGGTTTTTCACCATATAACCTAGCCAAAATGTCATCTTCATTTTCAAGGTTATTTATGCTAAAAGCTGATGAAGGATTCATAACATCACGACTATTCTCCTTGACCTCTATCCAATCATCCATAGACAAAGGAAACTTGCTACCTACTACATTTATTTGATCACCTGCCCCAAACATTCCATTATCTAAAATTCTTCTAACGATGGGACAAGTGGCCTCTTCATGAAGAGCATCACAAACCCGACAGTAAGGAGGAGCATTATCAACCAAATTAGTAAGTAGATTAGGAGGTCTCTGCTCACTAGATTGACCCTTCTTTTGCCAATTGTTATTTCTTTTATTATTATTTCGAGATTGGAAATTTTGCGTTTGTGCTCTTTCCATTTGGACCCACCTATTTTACAAAGTAGCTATCTCCTTATTATGATTAATTTCCATGCTTTCGATTTTTTGGAGCAATTTCTGAACAAGCTCGCTTTCAGGCTCTTGAACTGCGTTTCCTTTAGGTTCTTTTAGTTTCGTAGCAGCCCTATCGAAACCTGGGATCTCAAACTTCCCAGATGCTGCCTTGTCATTTTCAAACTCTATAGCTAAGGCTTGGCAATCTCTATAATCATTAAGTCTAGCACGCCTTAATTCATAAGATGGCTCAGGACTAAAGGCATCAATGTAAAAATCTCGAAGAGATTTGTTGGTAGGTTTATAGTCTTGAGGTAATTCTCTAACAATACCATTAAACCTTTTGTTAAATTCTTCAATAGTTTCATTCTCTCTCTTTTTTATTATACTAATAGCTTTCACGAGGTGTCTTCCTTCTCTCTTATCTCCATACTTTTCTTTAAAGGCATTGATGACCAATTGTAAGGAATTAAATGAATTCCGAGGCTTTTCTGCAAACCAATCATAGGCATCGGCCCCCAAGGTTAAAATAAAAAGAGTCATTCTAACATCCTCATGATCGAAATCAGTAGACCTTGCGTACTTAGCCATCCATATACTAAAATCTCTCAGATGCGAATTAGCACTAATCGCATTATCTCCCTGAAAGTTAGGCAACATATCTATCCCAAGTGATGGAAGATCATTGGGATACTTTGGAATGTTAGAAAAATCGCAAGGGGCATATATATCCATGATGTCGTGCCCAACTTGACTAGTAAAAAGCAAATGGATATCAGAGAGGGCTTTTTGTCTGAGGTTGACAAGAAGTGTACGAGAAGAGAGTTTGTGTAATCGTACCTTGAGGGCCCTTTTAGGATCAGGAGTAGGATTGCACATACTGCTTGGATGTCTTCTAGTATACACTCTTGTAGATAATATATGAAGTGGAGTCGCCACCCGGATAGGAAGTGAAACACGGAAAAGCTCGAAATGAAAGGACCAAGGACAGAAAAAACTCTGTCCCCGGCAATGGTGCCAAAAAATGTTGTCGCACAGATTGTCACGAAACCGCTTAGACCGGGGGCTGTCACCCTGATCCCCGATCTCTCCGTTTAAGCCTGTCTCCCGCGGCTAAGGGGGGTAGACCCTATGGGACAATGGATGACCAACTGTGGACTAGTTGGATTGGGAGATACGAGGGGAAACAAGCACTTAATTGATTTTATTAAGTTAATAGACCAGTGCCTTATGGAGTTAATGACTGAATGATTATTTATCAAATGCTTGCAGACATATGAACTCATTAACAATCATTTACCATCAAATAACTCAAACAAAGATTAACTTTTACCAAATGTGAGATAATCGATAAATGCTCAATGGTTTTACGATATTCCAGCAATTAAAATACAAAAGATTAAATTTTTTAAATAACCACGTAATTTTAAATGCTAACCAGTTATCACTTTCATATAGCTAATCTTCAAAAAAACATTTAAGCATGATTAACCACATAAAAATGATAAATATTAATCCCACATCAAAAATTTATTAGCCTTAGCGAAATATACCAAAATTTGGAAACGTGACAAAATATGCTAAGACTAAAAGCGACACAAAAATAATTCAAAATTTTTATATTCTATGTTTTTTATATTTTTTATACTTTTTAAATGAAACTGAAAATATCTAAATTAAAGCTAAGACCTAAGTTAAAAATTTAAACTTAAATGACAATTCTAAACAAAACAAAAAATTAAAATTTTTTATGCCCCTTGCTTTTTTTTTTAAATTTTTTTAAATTTTTGTGTCCTTTTTTGATATTGTATTTTTTATGAGATTTTTGATTTAGGTGAAAATCAAACAAAACTAGACTACAACAAAAATTTAATTTTAAAACTAAAACTAAACTACATAAAATTATACGCACAAAAAACTAAACTAAAATGAAAATGAAAAATTTCAAGCGTAAAACCTAAAGGCAAAAATGAAATGTGACGGATATACAAACGAGTGCATACAACTAATCCCAGCTACAAACGTTAAAGCTTTAAAAAAAAAAAGAATTCAAAAAAAAAAAAAAAAAAAAACGCTAACCCTAACTCACATTAATGCATACATAAAACAGAATGAAAATCGATTTTTTTTTTTGTTTTTTATTGTTGCGTGTGTGCAGTCGACGGGCAAGGTGAGGAGAGTGTGAGGATGCACGATGAAGAGGATTGAGAGCTGCGGGTTGAATAGCAAGTGATACGTTGTAGGTTTGCAGGGCTCGAGAGGAAGAGATGAGGAGTAGAGGTTTTGGACGGAGCTTGGAGATGGAATGGTGGCTGTAATGAACGTAGGTGGAGGGAGTAGCAGGGATGGCTGCGTGGAAGAGGAATAAGATGGTGAAGAGAGCAGATGGCAGATAAGGAGCTACGTGGAGAAAATGGATGCTACGTGAAGGTTAGGTAGAATGTTTGTGTGGGTATGGTAGTGGATGGGCAGCAAAAGCATAGACAGGGCTGCGTAGAGAATGGAGAAGAAACGCAGGGACGGAGAGAGGACTGGCAGAAAGGAAAGATGGCAAATAGAGAACACGTGGAGAGATAAGGACACAGAAAGGTTTGAGCTGCGTGAGTGATATGCAGGAGAAAAGAAAACGTAGAGGTGGGAAGCGTTGTGTAAAAGGTTTGAGACAACTGCTTGAGGGACAAAATGCAAAGCTTGAAAATAATTCTGGGCAACAAACAAAGTAATGAAACCCCCAAAAATTCCAGATTATATTGTCTCAGATTTATTTATGAAATCGCTGCAGACTCTTCTTCAGATAAAAAAAAGAAAATGTGAAAACCCTGGATTGCAGAAATAATGCCCTTGCAAGAGATTGTTCTGAGGCCAGATCTTACCCTCTAGGGCCTAGATCTGGCTTCACACAAAAATTTCTTCTCAGACCTGCAACCTGCAATGGGAAAACACCCAGAAAATATATATGCAAGGATTAAAACTAAAACCCTACAAACCAGCTACAATATTTACAGATTTATGACTCTACAATAGCCAGATTTGTCAGTAATCCACAGAAATATTTTCAGAACTTTAGATTTATTATGAGGCACTTCAGAAAACTTCTCATGCATTCAAAAGATAAATTAAAATGATAGACTGAGAATTAAAACTGGCTGGGCTCTTCAAGAAAATGCTTGGCGGGAGTTGGCTAGTTCAGCCGAGAACTTCCCCAAATGCCCACTGATCTTCTCAATCTAGATTTCTTGCACAACTCACTTAAACCATCAATAAAGAGGGAAAAAACAGTACTAAATTCCAGATCCAATGGAGATACCTGCCATTATTTTAGAAATTCTATTACCATTCAAAGCGTAGTAAGTGAACAAGATACCTGTGTTCAACATCACTCTACATCAAGCTATTACCAATGGCTGAAAACAGAATTATGCAGAAAATAAAGCTGCTTACAACACTTCAGAAGAGTAACACCAGCAAGATTTCAACCCCAAAGTCTTTCTTTATTTGCACAAAAAAAAGTTTACAAGAGAGCTTTCTTTAGCACAAGACTCACAGATCGAATGATCTCAAATGACCCCTAGCACCCTATTTAAAGGAAAAATTCCCAATGGCTAGTTCAAGTGATCCATGTCAAAATGATCTCGACCGTCGATGAGGATCAAAATATCTTTTAATCTCATCCGTTGAAATTAAAAGTTAAAATTTTGCATTTGTTTTCTCAAAATTTCGACTTATTTTATTATTATTATTATTAATTTTTTTTATTATTTTTTTAATCCGTTTTTTAATTTTTTTAATTCCTTTAATTTTTTTTTTTTGTTTGGATCCTCGAACTTAGCCTTTGGAAAAATTGCCTAGGACTTAGGACTTAGGACTTATGAAGGGACTAAAACATTTTCTAACCCTCAAGACACTTTACATCATGACTTTTACAATTTTATATCTCATGGGGGAAAACCCATTTGACATAGACCCTCATAGACCACCATGTTCTGCGACACAATATAATCTAGCAGATTAACGCACTAGGATTCCCCTAAGATTCTAATGACAAAATTCATTCCGGCTTTGGGGTTAGGCTGAAGGAAAACTCTGCCGATCATGGACCGGTTAGACAAAAAACCTTTCGGAACGTAGATTATCACTAGAAAATTGGGTCCACCTAGGCAATTTACATACATGACTCATATCTGCTAAGGTTATTTACAATTTACACATGCAGACTGGGTTTACAACATAACACGATCAGGCTGACGACGACAGTCGAATGACATGGACATATCGATCAAGCATTATCCCTTTTGCGAAAAAAAGGGGGTTCACTGCAATGGGAAGTTGAAACGTAGTGGTCAACAGGAGGGTCTTCTTATTCATTTAATGACTTATCCAAAAATGTAACATGCACAAGAAGGGTCGTTCATACATGACATTGAGTCAATTTGACTTTTATGACTTGATCATAGATCCTAAAGGTTCACAATGAAAACCTTAACTAAAATAAAATTCCTTGATAATGAAACCCATGATTCAAGTACTACAAAAATAATTTGATTTTCTTCTTTACATCAATTACATAAAATCAGAATTACACGTCATTATGAAGACCAAACCTAGTTACACTTTTCAACCACAACAGAGAAGCATATATTTCATCAAAATCACCTAGGACTAGGCCTTATCCCCTTTAACCACATTGATATAGGAAGTGCACCCATAGGGTTTGAACCTAACTCATCTTTGTAATAGGTGCTTCAAGTTGTCACTTCGCTTCAACTTGAAATTCTTGTTACTCTATTCCTGTGCTGTTGAGTGATGAACCAAATTTAGCAGTAAAAAAGTTACCAATATGAACTTAGCTTTTTTCACATATAGGTTACTTTGAGGCTTAAGATTCTAGTTTTAGCTGTCATGCTTTTGGCACTGACATGATCTTTCTCATTTCATGGGACTCTAGTTTCCTAGTCCTTCATAATGTGTATTTTAAATATAGTTTCTTTTATAATATATGGATGTGATCAAGGCATATCCTTTATCTATCTTGTCTAAATCATTTCATGTATAGTGTTTATTTGTATCAACAATCATCGATGTCTTCCTAACGCATTTTCCATTTCCTTGTTTTCCTTGTTTTCCATTTCCTTGGGTTGTTCAATGAAAAGTAATTCCATATTCTACATATTTCAAACCTTGTCACCGAAGGAGAAAATTTTGCTACTGTAATGAAGGGATCTGTAACAGAAGTTCTTGTTTTAATTCCAGATGGCGTTTTCCTACTGCAAATGACTTTGGTTCAGAAATAATTCCTGCTTCGGCAAAAGAATACTTTGTAAAGGTGTGATATTGAAATCTCTTATTTCAATTTATTAATCTAAATCAAATTTAGCCAAATATGTCTTGATTTTAGATGTAAACCCAATGAAGCTTGATTTGCAAATGGTTTAGCTAAGGAAAATTCTCATGAGTGAAGATTGATAGGGTGTTTCTACTATTTTCTTTTTTGATATATGTATTACCTAGTATGTGAATTTAATATAAAGAAGCTGATAAGACTCAGGACACACAGAAGCAATCTTTTGGCTAAGATGCTTGGTATCTATTCCACCCTATGTGGCTTGGCACAATGACACATGACATAATAGACACATTTTATATATATATATATTAAAAATTAACAAATATAGCATTTACATGATGATGATACAAGTTTAATCATACAAGTAATTACTAAGTATTTACTAGTATTACATTAGTGACGATCAAATGACAAGCACATAAGAAATTAGAACTATAAACTACAGTTTTCTCATAAAGTCATCAAAATCAAAATGTATTACATAGTAACTAAGTCACTGCTACTATATGTGGGAATACCAATGGAAAATACAAAATAGGGTAGATACTAGAACTATAGATGGACAAATATCATAGCTTATGATTGTCAACAGTCCTCCTCCATGTCAGAATCATCAAAAGTAGCATCACTGCCATTTCTTTCTCCTCCATCCTCATTTATATCAAGTTCGATAAATGCATCTGCTGGTGTAGAGGATGATTCCTCAAGAGCATCACCATTATCAAAATGGACTGGGTCTAGCATTGGTTCATGAAGATCCAAGTTGGCTAATGCCAACTCAACATTGTTGTTCAAACCCATATCATCATGAACCAGATCACACGTCTTTGTTTTTCCCTTCAACCACTCCTCCCTTTGCCTATAAATAAGATGGAGTTTGGTGTGCACAGACACCATTGTCTCTACCTTGGACTGCTCAAGTCTATTCTTCTTCAAATTGTACAAATTCACATATGTGCTCCAATTCCTCTCTCAGCGAGAGGATGAAGTAACCTAACAGAGAATACTCATGGCTAGCTTCTATAGAAGGGAGCATGCTAGCCCATGAGTTTCTCACCAAGCATAGGGATTTTTAGCCCCCCCATCTTTGAGAACATCACAGCGTCAAAATATTCTAGTTCCAATGTAAAATTCTACGAAACCCTCCAACTCATCAAGGGATGCTCTATCTTGATATATCTATCTAAATGTATCCTTCCTCCCATGTGAAATCTCACCAACCATGATTTCTATGAAATGAAGAAGAAAATGGACTGTCGTAGGAAAACAAACTTGAATACTGGTGGAGAAATCCACCTGCCCAACTCTTGAAATCCCTTCAATGCTGCACTAAAACATTTAGTTGTACTCCAAAAACCATTAACACTACAACTTGTTGAGTGAAATGAAGGAAAAAGATGGACATGCTGGCATTTTAAGACCTATGGGCCACTTTTTCCATGGACACATCCTAATCGCCGGGCACCATGAGGGAACATGCTAAACACGAGTTTGGCATATGTCCTATGAATGGAGGTGTGCCAAACTCATGTTCGGCATGTGCCCTCACAAATTTGTGTCCAACGCTTTGGATTTGTGTCACTTAACTTAGATTCTACCTAATTTGCTCAAGACTTGCACTTGGTCCCAACCACATGAAATGACCTCCTTATGCTAGTGAGATGGCCCATGATGGCCAAACATGTTTTGGAGGGGATTTGAAATTTGGAAAAGGGAATACCGAAACCCCTTCTTTATAAACCAACTAAGCCTCATCAACATTTTTACCAAATTTACATTTTATAATTGATTATTAAACTTTTTATTTTTAAAGCATTGGGTGTTATGCTAAATTATAGATTACAATATAGAAAAATTTACAACACAATGCTTTCCCCTTGTTGTCGCTCAGATTGTACAGGCACTGTGACAATGAATCAAGTCGGGGGCTATCACTCTGATCCCCAACCTGTTCGTTCTAGCTGTCTCCCAACAACAGGCTATGGGGGATAGTCCCTATGGAAATGTGAAGACGAAGGACGTGAAAATTCGGTTACCTGAATCCCTACTGCAGCAATTGATTAAATTCCTCCTACTTGCTAATTTTTTAATCAAGTTTTTTACATTGTTACACATTAAACATCGAAATAAAATCTAATGCAACTTTCACAATATAAAACACTGCGAAACAAAACACTGCACATGAGATAAATAAACACACACAATTACACCATTTTTTTTGGACCAATGTCCCCAAAAAAACCCAACTTAGGAAAACCAGTGCAGGAGTTGAGGGTTTATCAAGGCACTTCGTTGGATACAAGGAAGCTCTCTCTAATCTAATAGAAAAGGAGACAAACTTGGAGATCATCCTTGGAGATGATGCCACCTATCCCGTGAAGGGAGTAGGAAATGTTACCCTTCAATTGAATCAAGGTAACACTATTCATTTACACGAAGTACTATATGTACCTGGTCTCAAGAAGAACTTGGTGTCCATGTCGGCCATGGAGGACAAAGAATTCAAGGTGGCATTCATCGATGGAAAGGTACGTGTTTAGAAAAGAAATTTTTAAGATGCTTTTAGTCTTGGGTTCAGGGTTGACACTTTGTATCAAGTTGGAGGAAGTCCATTGGGAGCCATTTCTTGTGACACATCTCTACAATTAGAACTATGGCATAGGAGGTTTGCCCATTTTCATTATAAGGCCCTACCCTATGTGAGACAGATGGTGACAAGTATGCCCGTGTTCAAAGTAGAGCATGAAGGTGTATGTTCGGGATGTGCCAAAGAAAAACTTACAAGGGGACCATTCCCCTCAAGTAATAGCAAGACCATAGATATATTGCAATTGATCCACTCCAACATATCTGGTATGATGCCCGTAAATGCTTTGGGTGGATACTTATATTATCTCACCTTTACAGATGATTATTCTCGCAAGAATTGGATCTACTTCTTGAAGAAGAAGGATGAAGTGTTCACCTGGTTCCGACACTTCAAAGCCTTGCTCGAAAACCAATCCGAGAAGAAAATCAAGATATTGAGGACTGATAATGGGACCAAGTACGAATCCAATGAATTCCAAGATTATTGCAGAGAAGCTGGCATTAAGAGGGAGACTACAATGCCATACACTCACGATCAAAATGGTGTGGTTGAAAGGAAGAATCGCACTATTGTAGAAGATGTTTGTGCCATGCTTCATGATCAAGGGCTTCCAAAGTTCCTATGGGTTGAAGCTGCATATACCGCCGCGTATGTTCAAAACCGATGCCCTCATCAAGCATTGGACTCCAAGACTCCCGAAGAAATGTTCACTGGTAATAAACTCGATGTCTCTCATTTTAGAATTTTGGAAGCCCCGTATATTTTCATGTGCTGAAGTAAATCGGGTGCATCTGGGAAGAAAGGAATCTTTGTGGGCTATAGTGGAAATTTTAAGGGATATAAAATCTATGTCGCTGGTGAAAAGGAAGTTGAGATAAGTCATGATGTCACCTTCGATGAAGATATGGCCCTCAGGAAGATCAACAACCTTCCTTATCCAAAGGAAGGACAAAGAAGCTGACACTAGAAAACAGGGTGCAAAAGAAGATGAAACGATGTCGGATGTTGATGAACCTATGGATCCTATTGATCCTCCTCCTCAAGATCCCTACTCCTCCAAGAGGAGACCCTCATGGCTTAGGGAGACTCTCGAAGATGCTGAGAGACATATTGCACCAAGGGGGGCTTTCTGTGAAAGCAAGAAGCCGAACAGGTATCAAGGATACTTGACCATCATGAGCAATATCATTCAAAATGAGCCTTCATCATTTGAAGAAGCTGTGAAGCAACAAGTATGGAAGGATGCTATGAATGAAGAATATGAGTCAATTATGAAGAATGATGTCTGGGATGTGGTCCCTAGACCCTAGGACAAATCGTTTGTCACCTCTAAGTGGCTCTACAAAATCAACCATGGAGCTAATGAAAGTGCAGAAAAGTTTAAGGCTCACTTTGTTGCTCGAGGCTTCTCTCAAAAGGAAGGTGTAGATTACGATGAGATATTTGCGCCTATTTTCCGATATACCACCATCTGCTCGATCATAGCCCTTGCTACCTCGCAAGGATGGAACCTACATTAGATGGATGTCAAGACCGCTTTCTTGCATGGTTCGATCAAAGAGGAAGTCTATGCGGAACAACCCAAGGGGTTTGAGGTTCATGACCGAGAATCTCATGTATGCAGGTCGAAGAAAGCTCTCTATGGTTTGAAGCAAGCTCCTCGGGCTGGGTATGAGATGATCAATAGCTATATGATGAAGCTGAGATTCACTAGAAGTAAAGCCGATCCGAACCTTTACATTAAGGTTGAAAATGATAAACCTCTAATTCTGGTACTTTATGTAGACGACTTCTTTCTGACAGGTGCAGACCCTATCATTCACAAATGTAAGAGGGAGTTAGCTTCTAAATTTGAGATGAAGGACCTAGGACCGATGCACTACTTTCTAGGGTTGGAGGTCTAGAAAAATCCAGGTGAAATTTTCCTATCTCAAGGAAAATATGTTGTGAAGATATTGGAAAGATTTAGGATGGTAGACTGGAACCCTATGACTACCCCGATGGAACTTAACTTTAAGAAGTTATGTGGCAGTGTTGCCGGACCTGAATTGGGAAATGCTTCTGAGTATTGTCAACTCATAGGAAGCACTGATCTTCTTGGTGAACTGTCGTCCGAAGATATGTTTTGTAGTTAACACATTGAGCCAATATATAGTTGAGCCTCATCATATACATTGGGTTGGTGCTAAGAATCTTCTGAGGTATCTTTGGGGTACAATCACTCATGGACTGAGATACACCGCTGGAGATGTGAGGCTGCATGTTTATTCTGATGCTGATTGGGTAGGCAGTATGGTGGATCGCAAGAGCACTTCTGGATGTTGTTTTTCTTTGGGTTCTGCTTTGATATCCTGGATGAGCAGGATGTAGAAATCGGTTGCCTTGAGCACTGTTGAGGCCAAATACATAGTTGCTAGTATGGCCTCCTGTGAAACTGTCTACTTGAGGAAGCTCTTCAGTGATATTTATGGACATGTGTTGGATACCACGGTGATCCTTTGCGACAAACAGAGTGGGATCTGATTATCAAAGAATCTCGTGTTTCATGATCACTCCAAGGGTATAGATATCAGGTACCACTTTATCCGGGATATGGTACAACGAGGAGCAATAAGGCTCCATCACATTGGGACTAATAAGCAGGTCATTGATATTCTGACAAAGCCCATGGGGAAGGTCAAGTTCTTGGCCTTTCGAGAATGACTTGGATTTGTGGAGAGACCTCTTATGAGGGTCTTGTATGATATGGACATTGAGCTCTAGGAGCTCCAGGGGGCTTGGGGTACTTCTTGGAGCGATGAGCAACCATAGGGTGAGTGGTTCAACCTTACCCTAGTGGTTTGCTGTGTACAAGGTGAGTGGTTCAACCTTTCCCTATGATACCCCTTGGCGACATGTAAGCAGAATGAGTGGTTTATCCTTCTCCAGCTGAGACATCATATCCATGCAATCTGGGACTCATGGGAAGTACCTCTCATCTGGCCAATGAGGAGGGAAATGAGGATAGGGACCATAGTACTACCGATGGATGCATCGTGTACTACTGTACTCCCTATGCTAGGATGACCGATATTCGGGTCAGTAAGAGTGGTATGAGACACTCTCTTTTGATTGGAACTGACTTCGAGTTAGTAAGCTTGGTATGAGACTCTCCTTTATTTGGTACTGACTTCAGGTCAGTAGGGAATGGTGTGATACATTCTCGATCACTTCTTCTTCTTCATAGTTCAACAAAGCAATGCATTGATGGCAGAGATAGTATAGATTGGTAAATGGATTAGCAGAGGGAGTTCTCCCTAGTTGAGAGGGAGTGTTAAAATTGGCAACTAGGGCCAAACTCCACATGGGTCATCTTATTTATGACAACTGATATTCTTCTTGGATTCCTCTCTCTAAGAGGTGTAGGATTGATCTAAAGATCATTCGATTCTGACATGTACAAATGAAGCTATGAATTTATTTTGATTACGGGCAAATTTTCAAGGTTGGCCAACAAACTTATGTAGGCTTAGAAGTCCAACAGTGATGTCTATTCATCCTCAACGTTTACTATAAATACATGATGCCTTAGCCTCATTTGGACACACTCATCCTCACACATCTCTCTCTTTGCTCATCTGATTGGGTACACATTTTCTGGGCAGCTTTCTCTCTCACACGTGCGAAGGAAAGGGGGATGAAATTCTATTTTGGGCATTGACCAAATTTCAGTAAGTGTTTTGACCAACGTTGACCAAATTTCAGGAATTGTTTTGACCAACGTTGACCAACAATGTTGACCTGTTTGACTGCGTTTTTGGGTGAGATACTTCTGTTTGGGCATGCTGCATTTCTGGGCACAAAAATCGAGGTCAAATGTTGACTTCGACTAGTGTTTACTACAACTAGGGTTGATTGCAGGGTTGGCTGTTTGACCAGGTTTGACTGGATTCTTTTGAGCGCTGATTGATCTTGTTGTTTGGAGGTCGAAGTTGACTAAAGTTGACCATTTTGTTGAGGATCAAGATCTGCCCTTTTGACTAGCGTTGACTTTTCTAGTTAGGGCTCTTTTATTGCTATTACAAAATATCAGATTTGTAAATTGTACTATCTCTCTCTGCTGAACTATTGAAGAATAAAAGAAGAATTGATCAAGGGTTTCCCCACATTAGGGTTTGTCTATGGCTGGTGCCACATCTTGTGTCCTCTCGTCTTGACTTGTCTTCCGTTGTTTATGTTTATGTTCTATTTGCATTTTACTATCACGTTGATGTGATTTCTAAACTGGATATTGATATTAGGCTAATAAGGAAATTGAAGTAAAATTGCTCTAAAGCATAGAACATACCATTGTTGCCTAAAATTAACAAAACACTATATAATTTCTCAAGAATAAACCGTTAGAATAACAACCAATTGGATCACCTAATGTAATATTCCTAATTAGCCATGGCTAATTGGAATATTCGATTTTGCTTATTTTTGCCTTCTATAGTTATTTATGAATAAAAAGGTGAGGGAAAGGGGACATGACTCACTTTTAGAATAAAAGTCACTTCCTAGTAGCACAACGTTGTGACTTAAAGGGGAGCCAAGGGGGCCAAAGGGGGACGCATAAATGGAGCCCACGTAGACACTTGGAGGGACTGCGCAGAAGGGAAGAAACATGTGGCAAGAGAAGAATTACGCTACAGAAAGTGGGCCTTGGGATTGAGAGAGGCAAATGCTATAAAGGAGAGAGGAGCTTTCTCATTTTGGCATTCGATTATGTGCATTTGAGCTAGTCACTTCAACTTAGAGCATGCTGTCTGTTTAGCTAGTCTGCAGCACTGTTTAGTGCATTGAGTGTCTTCGTTCGGAGATCTCACCTTTAGCCCTGGGGGACTTTGAGTGCCTGCTTGGGCAAGGTATTTCCATCAGCGTTTTTGCAGTAGTTTCATCAGCACTTTGGCAGGAGGATTGAGCATCTTGGAGGACTGCGGAGCACTGAGAGGGATGACGTAGTGCTTTTTGGCAGGAGTTTTGGATTAAGGGTTTGCAGCAGGATTTGTGCTGGGAGATTGAGCAGGGATCAACCCTTGCATATTGGAGGGTTTTGGCAGAGGTTTCAGGTAGATTACTGAAGAGTTTCATTTAGTGGTAGCGCAGAGCATTGAGGGACTGCGCAGAACCCCAAGGGGGTGATTTTTGGGGGTCGGCCATTTCAGAAAAGCTTTCTGGGTTTTTCTGGGTTTCTTGAGTAGAGTCTGATTCTAGAGTTTCAACCTTTTCAGAGGAGGGTAACATCCCCAAATCCTCATTTTATTTCCAGCAGCAACAGTAGCACGACAGTTCTCCAGTAGTTGGGACGCAGATTAGAGAGAGGCCATTCCTTTGCTATTCTGCGTGTATTTCTTCACTTGCCTTGTGCAAGTCGAGGTGCCATCTTTTTGATCACCTCCTGTACTCATTCTATTGCTCAGTATAATAAAATGGCTTAGCATTTCTCTCTGCATTTCTTGGGTATCTGCTTATATTTCATGTTTATATTATTATATATTGCACCACTATCATTTTTATCATTTTGAGCTTCCTGGTTATTATATCATTTGTACGTATTTGGTTGGAGTTACTGGGGTTTTGGAGAATATCTCTGAAACGGGATATTACACCTAAGTGATCCGAAATGACCATAAACTAAAAACTGATGTAGAATTGATTAACCATTAATGATTTGCATGTTAACTGAAAGCACGCAAATCGAGGAAAACTGCTTGATAAGAACACTTTACGATAGCTGATTAAACATAAAATCGATGCATAACATAAGTGCAAACAGTAAAAACACAGTGATACCAAACAACAAGATTGATGACGGAGTTCGTCCCTGATGGACTAAGTCTCCAAGTCCGCTTTCAAGATGGGTGACCGTTTTTATTAGGAATGAGAAGAAGGTGTTGATTTCACAAAGAATTGATCAGTCTGAATGTGCATGCAGGCACTTTTGATCACTGTCATCAGATAGCCCTCTGAACCAGCTTTCCAACGCTGCTTACGATTCCCAATTTCGACCCCGGATGCTCCCGTAACACTGAAAACAAAAAAACCGCCTATGTCCTCCAGAATTTGCATACAAAAGTCAAAAACCACTATGATGTCTTCAAAGAAGAAAATCTATCTTTTATAGGTCTCCAGGTTCATCAAAACCACCTTCACTGAATTTAGGGATGAATTTGGCCTAATTTTGGGTTCATGAGGTTTGGTCTAGTTGAGATTTGCCACCTTAGGGTTAGTTCCATGGTGGTCGAATTAGTTTTTAACAAACAAAACCTTTTAAAACCCAAAAATAACTTTGTAATAAGTTCTTGACCATTGGTGGTCAACTAATCGGGCGGAGGGCTAACCGTTTCCATGTGATTAGCGGGCAGCCGACTGCCTGACTACCACTTGGTGGCTTATCTGTCCGATGGTTAAGGCTACTGTTGCACCAACGATTTGCCATGAGCCCATTCCCGACGTTATCTGTTGCGGTTTCCACTGGTGGTTCCGAGACCTGGTGGTTTACTTGTTGCGGTTTGAAACCCCGCGCGGTGAACTCTCAAACTGTCGTTTCCTGACGTTATCTGCTGCGGTTTCCACTGGTGGTTCCGAGACCTGGTGGTTTACTTGTTGCGGTTTGAAACCCCGCGCGGTGAACTCTCAAACTATTGTTGCAACACTGGTCACATGTCCTCCGGCACGGTTTGCTGACGGTCCGAGAGCGCGGTCTTTTCCCGCTACAGTTTCCCGCTGGTGGTTACCTCCTTGCTGTTCGCATGGCAGCTACCCCGACACGGTTTCTGATAATGGTTAAGGAACTGTGTTAAGTTTTGTAATGTTTTGCATTTGTTTTGATATGTGAATAGGCCGAGAGTTATTAGAGCTAGGGTTAGGAACATAGGGCTAGGCCTTGAAATGTAGGTTTTAATACATTGCATTGTATTTTGGTTTTCAACTTATATTAGGGTTTGATGTAGCATTTGGTAGGTTAGCATTAAGGTTTTGATACATGGCTTAGACCTTAGATTTAGGATTTAGTACATAGATTAGGGTTTAATAACTCAAATTTAGCAACCCTTGTACAATCTTTCATCACTAAGCGACATTAGCGACATTTGTCGCACAATAACATACCCATGCATATTGTCGACACAAACCATAGTTGTGACGACAACCGAACCATATCGATCCTTTGCCCTCAACAACACTCGTGTCGACATCAAAAGCTGTGAATTAGTACGACAAAACACATGTCATCGACCAATCCTGGCGGAACTGTCGATGAGCACAATCTAATAGCCAGGTACAAACCCTCTCAACTGAACGCCACGCAAAACCATAAAATTACCTGAACAACCTAATCCATAACCAACACTGTCGAAGCTGAACTAAAGTGATGACGACACCTGAACACTTGTGCAATTGAATCAACGAAATCCTCCTGGATCATTCCTCTCCACTTGAAAGCTTTTGGACTACAAAAGTTTGACTAAACAATTAGTCGATAAGGGTAGAACTCCTTCTCTTTCCACCTTGACTTGACGATGTACCAATACATTTGATCAATCACCTGCAAGTGATGACCCTGATGATGCTGACCATGATACCTTTTGAGTCGGTGACCTGTTTCATCCATCCGCAGTATACACAACTTGCGACGATGGGCAAACAACATGTTATCAACATGGCAATTGAATTCTTTCCATGAAGAACCATGAGTCAGTGAGTCACAATCTTTGAAAACAGTCTCTACTGGATGTTGTTTAATACCAACAACATGTATAAACAATCTAGTTTGCGGAATGACAAAGACAATCAAAGATATACTTGACATCAAACCAGCTATACTTTCCCGATTCCTGATTACTAAGTGAACTTGCTACAATGAACCTATCCAACTGTAAGGTGAAAGTTGCTGCAACTTAGTTTGATTCTGAAAGTATTGATTTAGTTGTTGATTTGTTTAAATCAGTTTGTCCTTATTCATTAAATGATGTTTGCATTGATTAGCACTTTCCTCTGATGCATAAGCTCCCATTAGACACTTTGACACTGCTTGAGAAAAGGCTTTGATATGAAAACAAATAGGTTTCCTCTCCACTTGAAAAGAGGTTTCCACATTGTTCAAGACATGACATGGCAACACAATACAAGAGAAGTTGAACATTGACTTTCCCCAATATTGACCTGTATCCCTGCAACTGTTAAGTTCCAAACTTAAACTGAATTGATTCATTCTGACATTAGGAAGAGGAGATTTAGACACATACTGTAACTCATGTTGTATTCCCTGCTTATGAATAATATGTTTGGTTTTACATAAAACTAAACAAGTTTCTATCTCTTTAATCAAACCATCTTTAAGCTGAGTTGCATAACTTAAACAAGAATCGTGTTAATTGTTATGTTGATCCTTTACACACATGATTACAAACCTCTTGTTTGAACTTATTAATCGCTTCATTTGATTAACATTAACTGAATTCAAGTGATTTTTGTTTTGATGTGCCCTGACAATAAATTCAACCCCATCTTTCTTAAGGTGATATTTATGTTCTCTCCTGTAAAATACTGCATCACGATGATAAAGATAATGACTTCCTAAAACAACTCCACATGTATACTGGGACCACATCTAATTCCACTTCATCAATGTAATTAGTTGTTATAGCAAATCTTAATCGACACTGTTTGGTGACTTTTATCTGAGTTGATTTATTTAGCCATCCTAATGGGTAAGGTCTTGGATGATTCTGTGTTTCCAAACCCGAAATTTTAACTAAATATTCAGAGATTAAATTCGCCTGTGATCCACTGTCAAAGATTGTATCTATCTTTGTATGCTTAGAAGTTATCTTTATGTTAAACAATTCAACTCTTTTATCCTCATCTGAAGGATTTATGTTTGAAGAAGATGCAGTAATTTTTGAACTTGAACTAGTATCAGAAGATTAACCTGTCATAACCATGGTGGTTATCCTCCTTTCATTGCCTAAATTTGAACCTAGATCCTACTGGACTGCTACAATGGCCTTCTTTTCATCCTTTTTCTTAAGGAACTTTTTGGGCTTAAGTTCTGGATGAAGTTTCCGGCACTTTGATTCATCATGACCAATTCTCTCGCAATGAGAACAAGTAGGTCTTTCCTTCTGAACGATTGTTGATTTCTTTCTCTTCATATTGTTCTTCCCCTTACTGTCACTGGAATCTTTGGTTTCCAACTCTTTAGATGACTGTGATGAAAACTTGAATGGTCTGCCACCTGATTCAATATGTATGGCTTGAACACACACCTCATCAAAATCATCAGGATTAAATATCAATAAATTACATTGCGAATACGAATGTAAACTGCCGATGTATTTTAACAAAGTTTCACGTGTATCCAATGAAATACCAAGCGCCAATGCTTTCTTTCCGAACTCTTGAGTAAACTCTTGAACACTCTGCCCTTTACCTTGCCTTAAATGCTACCAATCAATAACATCTTGCTGCATGTATCCTAAAGGATAGAACTATCTCCTAAGAGCCTTCAAAAACTTAGACCATGAAGAGATGACTTTTCCTTTACGTTTTACATCTATCTGAGTTTTACTTTTCCACCAGATTAAAGTTGTTCCCCTAATTCTAAGTGTAGCTAACTAAATTTTAGTTTTATCGCTAGAAATGTTCTGAATGCAACAATACACTTCTAACTGCTTTATCTAGATTTCTAGCTTTTCAGGATTCATTTCACCATCATAAACAGGTAACTCAAATTTAACATCAAGTTTCAAAAGAGATGTTTTCTTAGGTTTCTTTTCCGTTTCAGATTCTGCACTGGAAGAAGAAGAAGAAGAAGAGGATGATGAAGATGATGGGGGCGAAGGTGGTTTAACAGTCTTCCCTTTACCTTTGTCCTTCTTCGATGGTTTTGAAGAAGCTGCATCTCTTGCCTTCTTGTCTTCATACAATTCTCCCAACATCTGCTGCATGGTTAAGAATGGTTGTTGAAACTGTTCTTCACTCATTTTAGTTTTAGTGTTTCCACCTGCATCTGATTCTGACATGGTTGATTTTTGAAAGATTCGTCGCTTTCCAATCTTTGGATTGATCTCCTCAAGGATTCCTTCTCCTCGTTGCGACTTTGACCTGGTTAACATTCAATGGCAAATTCTACAAACGCAACCTGCTCTGATACCAAATTATATGATCTCAAATGACCATAAACTAAAAACTGATGTAGAATTGATTAACCATTAATGATTTGAATGTCAACTGAAAGCTTGCAAATCGAGGAAAATTGCTTGATAAGAACACTTTACGATAGCTGATTAAACATAAAATTGATGCATAATAGAGGTGCAAACAGTAAAAACACAACGATACTAGACAACAAGATTGATGACGGAGTTCATCCTTGATGGACTCCGTCTCTGGTTTCGCTTTCAAGATGGGCGACCGTTTTTAATAGGAATGAGAAGAAGGTGTTGATTACACAGAATTAATCATTCTGAATGTGGACGCAGACACTTTTGATCACTGTCATCATATAGCCCTCGGAACTAGCTTTCCAATGTCGCTTACGGTTCCCAATTCCGACCCCGGATGCTCCCGTAACACTGAAAACAAAAAAATGGATGCTCCCGTAACACTGAAAAACAAAAAAATGCCTATGTCCTCTAGAATCTGCATACAAAAGTCAAAAACCACTCTAGTGTCTTCAAAGAAGAAAATACGCCTTTTAAAGGCCTCTAGGTTCATCAAAACCACCTTCACCGAGTTTAGGGATGAATTTGGCCTAATTTTGGGTTCATGATGTTCGGTCTAGTTGAGATTTACCACCTTAGGGTTAGTTCCATGGTGGTCAAATTAGTTTTTAACAAACAAAACCTTTTAAAACCCAAAAATAACTTTGTAATAAGTTCTGGACCGCTGGTGGTCAGCCAACCAGGCGGAGGGCTAATCGTCTCCATGTGATTAGCGGGCGGTCCACTGCCTGACTACCACCTGGTGGCTTATCTGCTCAACGGTTAAGGCTACCGTTGTGCCGACGGCTTGCCATGTGCTCGTTCTTGACGTTATGCACTGCGGTTTCAGCTGGCGGTTCCGAGACCTGGCAGTGGTTGTTAATTCCATGGTTTACACAACATTCACATGTTTACCTATTGTGGTTTGAAACTCCGTGCGGTGAACTCTCAAACTGTCATCACAACAATGGTCACATGTCCTCCGACACGGTTTGCTGACGGTTCGAGAACACGGTCTTCTCTCGCTATGGTTTCCCGCTGGTGGTTAGCTCCTTGCTGCTCACAAGGCAGCTACCCCGACGTGGTTTCCGATAGTGGTAAGGGGACTGTGTTAAGTTTTGTAGTGTTTTGCATTTGTTTTGATATGTGAATAGGCCAAGAGTTATTGGAGCTAGGCTTAGGAACATAGGGTTAGGCCTTGAAATGTAGGTTTTAATACATTGCACTGTATTTTGGTTATCAACTTAGATTAGGGTTTGATGTAGCATTTGGTAGGTTAGGATTAAGGTTTCGATACATGGTTTAGAGCTTAGATTTAGGATTCAGTACATAGATTAGGGTTTAATAACTCAAATTTAGCAACCCTTGTACAATCTTTCGTCACTAAGTGACATTAGCGACATTTGTCGCACGATAACATACCAATGCATATTGTCGACACAAATCACAGTTGCGACGACAATTGAACCATATCGATCGTTTGCCCTCAACGACACTCATGTCGACATCAAAACTTGTGAAGGTGTACGACAACACACATGTCATCGACCAATCTTGGCTGAACTATTGATGAGCACAATTCGACAGCCAGGTACAAACCCTCTCAACTGAATGCCATGCAAAACCATAACACTACCTGAACAACTTGATCCATAACCAACACTATCCAAGATGAACTGAAGTGATGATGACACTTGAACACTCATGACGACACTTGAACACTTGTGCAATTGAATCAACGGAATCCTCTTGGATGATTAAGATAACCCCAAAAATTATCAATAGAATGTTCCTATCATCTACAAAGAAATAATGATTTAAATAAAAAAAATAAGCACAATATAGGAATGCCTGTACCCAACGCATACCATAAATCAATAGATCAGAGACACCATGAACTGCACCCCAAAGTCTTTTATTATGATGATTCAAAACATTCCCAGCAGGGTAGTAGCTTTACATCATCTTTACAGTGTTACATTAGCCAAACATCAGATGGCTTGAGACACAAATGGCCTATAATTTATAGATAAGTCCTCCAAGTGGAAAATAATGACTAGTTGGCTAGATCCCTGTCAGAATAATCATGGTCGTTGATAAATTTTTCATGATCTTTTAATCTCTGTCGTTGAAATAATTATTTTCTGAGGAATTTATGAATTTCTCTTTAAACCCATCTTTTATTAGCTCAAAAATAACCATTTTGAGCTAATTTCCTAAAAAAAAATGACTTTGACTTAACCACCAAAGCCTAAGGGTCCAATTTTTCTTGAAATTTCCAATATTCTCTTGGTGGGGGACCTCCAAAAATTAATTTATTTAATACCCACGAATTTTTCCACTTGGAGAATTTAATTTCTCTAACATTTTAATTTTTTGACTCTAATTATTTATTTTTCTAGCCTAGAATTTAATTTCAATTTTGCCAGAAAAATTAATTAATTGACACTTGAGGGGATTTATTATTTTTCCACCCTCAAATATTTTATCCATGGTGTCTAAGTATGAGGGAGCATGCGCTCAAATAACTTTTACATAAGATTTTACATAATTCAACTCTGAAAGGGGGAATACCCATTTGTTATAGACTCAAAATAATTTAACCAATTCTACGACACAATATAATCTAGTAGACCGAGTGACTTGTAATAAAATAATTTAGCCAATTAACTTAAATTATTCCCAAATCACTTTTACGTAAGACTCGACTAAAACACCAGGACTAAACTAGACTTTGGCGATAAATTCCACTAGCTTTGGGTGATGTTGGAGGTAAAAACTCTGCCGATCATCTGTGTTTGAAACACAAATGAATCAGTGAGATGAAAAACCTCATAGGATGAAACTTGTCGCCAAAATAATAGGCTTACATAGGTTGTTACATACATACACGGTCTTACTAGCATCATTTACATTACAAATCTTGCGGAATGGGTTTATAATGACTCAAAATGCTGATGGCTTATGATCTTGACCATCTGAAAATACAGTTGTTTCCTTGGAAGTTTGATAAAATGTGTGCAACATCTGGCTCCATATGGGGACACGTTGCTTCCATGAAGAAACGTGAGAATCCCAGAGATGCATCCAAGCAAATAGAAGTCCATCAAATAGATATCCGTTCAAAATCGAAATCATCATGCATACATAGAAAATTCGTTGGAATATAAAAAGTCTACTTTAACAAACTAAAATATAAAAAACATATAACTTAAATGCTTGAAATAAAACTAGCTAACGACATAAATGAAAAGGAGTAGGGTTAGAGATACTATATAAAGATGCCCTATGGCATCATATGTCTTCAACATAGTGCATATTGAGCATCTGCCGACTCTTTGACAAGTTTGTGGGATGTTTCTCGGATGTGCCATGCTGAATTCTGAAAATGATAGGACTTTGACTCATCTGAATGTCGAGCTGCTCTTGGCCATTAGAGGCAATAAATCTCTTCCTTTTTCTTTTCTTCCTTTTGTTTTTCTTCACGGTGGGTTGTGATGTCAATAATGAGACCACTGTAGATTTCTTGTCTTGATCTTGAAGATGCTTAGATGAAAGATCTGAAGAACTTGACGTATGCCCAACTTTATTTTGAATATACTCTATCAAAGGTGACATATAAGCTTGGACTTTCTTAACTTCTTTTTTAATCATGGTACTTCTAGTTAAACTGTATTCAATGGGAAAAGTGACCTCCTTGCGATGAGATGGGAATTGCTTCAGCGGACTGGGAGACCTGTGAGTCGTGAAAAACCCTTTGTGCGTCCCCCTTGGATCCTTCAATATGAGCTGAAGTCCCAGAACCTGTGTCTTTTACATCATTTGAAACTTATTTTGAAGAGTGGTCTTCTCAATTCTGATGGCATCCATCTGATTAGAGTGTTCAAACTTTATAACAATGATTTCCTTGGCATGTCTTTCATCCATGTTCAACAACTTATTCTGAAGATATATCTGATTAGCTTCCATATTTTTTATTACTTTGTCATGATCTGCTTTTATGGCTAAGTTGCACGAAACGGGGAAATGGGTACGAGTTTCCGAAACGGGCACGGGTATGAAACGTGAGCCCCCCAAATTTTGGAAATGGGGAAACACAATATATATATATATAATATATATATATATATATATATATAGGACATTTAAGAAATATGTGCAATCATAAAGCATATATGATACATTCTAATTTATTACATTATGATTAAATTGTCAATTGTCCATGAATAAACTATAAGTCTCTAAATTTACATCACATTTACTCATGAATGATCACATAATGAAAATAGAAATATCCAAAATCAGCCATGAGAAATTTCTAATTTCTTGTCTCGTGCTTGATTGGGAGTCTCCTCGTAAATAGTTGAACGACCTTAGTGCTCTTGATTAAATACAAGTTTCATACCCTAGTACCCTACATGGTCTTGATTATTGGGAGTCTCCCCTACATAGAGGGCTTGGTTCTCTTGATTAAATACAAGTTCCATACCCTAGTACATGACAAAATCCAATGGAAACATTGCAATCCCCCTAATCCTGAAATCCTGAAAAATAGATAAGTCTGCTGGATTGAGTGAGATCTAAAATTCTACTTTCTCCATATGAAATCCAATGAGGGCGAAACCACTCTCAAATATCCTGAGTCATTTCATGGTAATGTTAAAAATTTAAGTAAAAGGATGAAAATGAAAAATAAAGGAGAATATCACTTTTACTTTAAGAATTTAACATTACCATGAAATGCATATCAACACTAGGGCCATAAGCTTCAACATTAGGCTGCCCCATTCAAAACATCCTTTCTTTTTAACTTGAGAGACATCTAGAAGCATCTAGAGGATATTTGAGTCTCCCAATAAAAAATTAGAAGTGAAAAAATAAAAAATAAAATACAAGAAAAAGTCAAGTTACAAGAGGAAACTCCGACGTACGGCCCAGAAACTCATTTCCGGCCGTACTGGCCATGTTTCCTCCTCGAGAAACGGGCAAGTATAGCCGGAAACGAGTTTTCGGGCCGTATCGTATGGGTTTCCCTGTTTCCGTTTCATTTCCATACGGAAACAAACCATGGACCCATGTTTCCTGCAACTTAGTTTTATGGCAATCAAATGATTCTACATATTGGACATCATAGACTCCATCTCTTGAACACATTTTTCCTCTATGGTGGCTATCTGATTGGAGTGATTAATTTCCATGGTTTTTAGCTCCTCAACATGCTGATCTTCTATGGCTAATAATTTGTTCTGAACACTGACTTCCCTGTCTTGCATAGAGCTTATTTCTTTCTTATGATTTTCCTTGATGGAGCTTAGCTCTTCAATAGCCTTTTCCTCGATAGCCATCCACCTGATGTGCATGGATTTCATTTCCTTGGTGTGATTTGTTACCAATTTCTCTTGATTAAGCTCCATAGTTTTCATCCTGAGCTTGATTAAATTGCATGCCTCTAAACCTTTGAATTAATTCACAAATAAGATCCCCTTGATCACTTGTTCCTACCTTACACTATCTCGGATTCTGAATGCAAAGGAACAAGTGGATTCATCATGAAAGTGGTTACAAGGTCTATGTAATGTCCCAAACGGGATATTTTGCTAAATTTGTAGAAATTTACTCAACCTAAAATTTCACCGTAAAATAAACATTTTATTAATAGAAGATTGCCATGTAAGATAAAACAAATAGAGCACTGCAATTCAATAACACAATGAATAGGTAATTTCTCATCTTTTATCATAATGGGTAAATTGGGGTTACATGCACATACAACCAAAATAACTGAGATGAAAAGTTGGCCTCCAAAATAATCTGTGGCACTGCGACGTTGGCTTTCCAAACTAAACTGAACTGCACTGTTGAGCTCTCCTGTGAATTCTAGATGAATTCACTAAAGGGAGATGGGTACTTGCCAATCTCAGCGAATCACCCGAGGGTTTTCGTCCTGGGGTTATTGTTGAAGTAGAGAACCGAGTCCTCAACCTCTCATACAAGAAGAAATACCAAATCCAAGATGTTCTCCATTGACGTCCTCCTTCTCTTTTATAGATTTGATGGAGCCCTCTAGCACCTCCTATTTTATTATTATTTTAATCATGGAGCGCTTTTCCCTCTTTTATTCCAATTAAAAAATTCTTTTTAATGCGGGAAATGGGTAAGTTGGTCACCATGTCTCTTCAGGTTATTGAGACTCACATCTAACCATCCCATCCTATAGATCTGCTCATTCCAGTTCCAACGAGCTATTACACTAAGGTCTTCTGCCAAGTATTCCTCTTGGAATGCCACTTTAAACGTAGTTAATTGAGTCAAGCCCAAAAATAAATTTGTTTTTTGAAAGTTGTCGGAATGCACTGGAACGGAAGGCAAATTTTGTGGATGATGGAATATACCAAGCGAATGCCATTGGACCTCATAGAAACTCCTCAAAACCCATCCAAAAGCCCCTGGGCCCTCTAATGACACCAACCTGCACCTGTGACCTGTCTGCACCCATCTTTGAAAGTCCATCCTAACCATGTCATAAGGAACACTAGAAAAAGGAACATTATAAATCCTCCCGCCCCAAGGTTACTTTCCCTCAAGAAATCCAAACCTGTGCACTGATTTGGTAGCCCAACGCAATTGAGACCCAATGCCCAGATCCCATACTAACCACTAGGTGATGCTTCGCCTCTATGTCAGCCTAGCATGAACGGACCCGTCAATGTCTGAATTCCAAACTGATCTTTGGCTATACCTGTCATCAACCAACCCTCCTGGATCCCAATGCCACCATGGCCAATCATCGCCTAAGTCCCATGGCTCAGATTGTGCTGTCTTCGTGTTAAAATTTGGAAACTAGGGCCAAACTCCATGTGGGTCTTCTTATTTATGGCAACTGATAATTTTCGTGGATTCCCCTCGTCAAGAGGTGTAGGATTGATTTAAAGATTCTCCGATTCCGACATTTATTCATGGAGATATGAATTTATTTGTGTTATGTGACAATTCGTCAAGTTTGACCAGCAACCAAATTTCCCCCACTTGTTGTCAATGTTTTACTATAAATAGAGGTGGCCTTGAAGTCATTTTGACACACACTCTTGTGATCTCTCTTCATTTTGTTTTGGGTTTTGATGAAGGAGAGATCTAGAGGGAGTGCCCTAAGTTCTAACAATGCGCTAATGAAGCCCTAACGCTGCCCTAATGAAGACGCCCTAATGCTGCCCTAGCAGTCATGGAAGAAAGGCCTAAAACTTTGTCCTGGAGGAAGACATCTAGGGCGCTGTCAAGGAGAGTATCTTCGCAGCAAGAACTGGCCTTCTATATGCTACTCAAAGCTGCAGTCACTAAGGGTTTATACGCTGTCATGAGCTGGTGTTCTAGCGTGCCCTAGACGCAGTCAAGGAAGAGATTTATATGCTGACCAAGGAAGGGATCTAATCCGTAGTCTAAACGCAGTCAAGAGGCACTAATACGCAGCCTAATCTAGGAGCCCTAATCCGTATATTGATGAGGCTGCTATCTGCCCTAGCCGCAGTCCAATAAGGAGGTTCCATCCTTTACCAATCAAGGAGTTTAAGCTGCATTCTGGTGTGCCCTCATCCGTTGTCAAAGTAGGGCTAGTGCTGCCCTTGTTATAGTCCTAAAGGAGGACATCTTGGCTGCAGCAAATAAAGGAGGAAAGCCTTAATTGAAGGAGCCCTTATCTATATATGAAAGGACCCTTAGATGCTACAACTAAAGCGTAGCAAGGGTAATTACATTACAACAGAGGATCTGTGATATTGTCACATTGTTGTAGGTGGCAGCATAACTGTTTGGGCATGTTAGTATTGTTCCTGAGGTCGATTTAAAGAGAAGAAGAATTTGCAGTAAGGAGGTGCTTGTGACTGCTGTTTGTAGGTTGACTGGGTCTCTGTGTGAAGGGACAAGCACAATGAATATGCTGCCTGAACACTGTGTTAGATTGTAGGCCATAACATCACAGTCAATTTTGTATAGATATTTGAGGGCTCAAATCATGAGCATTATGTATGGAGCTGTAGTGTATAATACTGTTGAGATCTCAAACTATTAGAGGGCTATATGATGCTGCTGCAATATGAGGTTGACAGAGCTATTGTCATAGCGATGGAATTAGCATGGTCGGATGCTCAATGGATGCAGCATGGTGATGGAATCACCTTGGAGAATCAGCGGAAGAAGTATGCCTTCACTTGAGTTCAAATTGCAGTCCATGTCATCAGATCTGCAACCTCATTATGTCATCTTCATGGTGAAGATCTCAAATATTTACTCTTTTATATTTTCAAGTCAAAGTGTTGACTTCTGATATATATGTACTATCTCTCTGTGTGTGCTGAACTATTGAAAAATATGAGAAGATTTGATCAAGGGTTTCCCCATATTGGGGTTTGTCCCTTGTTGGCGCCACATCTTTTGTCCTCTTGTGTTGGCTTGTTTTCTGCGATTTATGTTTATGTTCTATCTACACTTTACTATCATGCTGATGTGATTGTTAATCTAAATATTGTCATTGGGCTAATATGAAAAATTGAAGTAAATTGCGCTAAGTATAGAACATACCTAAAATTAACATGGAATCAAAGCTGAGGTGAAGACAAAGCCCAAGCAAGAGTGAAAGAGCAATCACCAAAGACAGTTGGACAAGGTCAAAGGCTCAATGGGTTACTCATCTCACTTCATGGGATGGAAGATGTCTTTGAATCTGACGTTGGAAGAGAAAGAAGTGTTGGATTACGTAAAGGGTAAAATCCCCAAGCCTCCATAAAATGCACCAGCTACAAAGAACAAGTACACTAAGGGTGGAAGGAAAGGAAGATGCCTTGCTTGCAATAAGTTTGGCCATTATTCTAAGGAGTGTCTGAATAGAAGGGACACATCATTTGATGGTGATCATAATCATTCCAGGGGCATCTTCAATGATCGAAGGAATGATAGGTACAATGACAAAGGGAAAAGGGATGAAGTTCATCAGGGAAATGGTCGACTCTTCAAGGATCTCCGGGTATGAAGAATCAAATGTTGTTTCAGATAAGCAAGAGGAGTAATCCCTCTTCACTACCTCTCCTTCGGACACTTTGAAAAATTGGTATATTGATAGTGGTGCTTCAAGGCAGTTCACCAGTCATAGGGAAGCTCTCTCTAATCTGAGAGAGAAGGAAACAATCGTGGAGATTATTCTTGGAGACGATGTCACTTATCCCGTAAAGGGTGTAGGGATTGTTACTCTTCAATTGGATCAGGGTAGTGCACTTGATCTCAAGAACAACCTGGGGTCCATCCTGGCGATGGAAGACAAAGGTTTCAAGGTGGCATTCATCGATGGAAAGGTACGTGTCTGGATAAGGAATTTTTAAAGATGCTTTTGAGTTCAGGGTTGGCAATTTGTATCAAGTTGCAAGAAGTCCATTGAGGACTATGTCAGTTGACACATCTCTTCTATAGCACTTGAGGTCTACCCATCTTCATTTGGGGCCCTACCCGATGTAAGACAGATGGTGATAGAGATGCCTGAATTCAAAGAAGAGCATGAAGGTACATGTTTGAGATGTACCAAAGGAAATCTTACAAGGGGACCATTCCCCTCATGTAAAAGCAAGACCTCAGATGTGGAACAACCCGAGGGGTTTGAGATTCAAGATCGGGAATCTCATGTATGTAGCTCTCTATGATTTAGATCAAACACCCCGGGCTTGGTATGAAAGGATAAACAACTATCTGATGAAGCTGAGATTCACTAGGAGTGAAGCTGATCTAAACCATTGCTTTAAGGTTGTGGATGAAGACCTCTCATACTAGCACCTTATGAGGATGACCTCTTTCTGACAGGTGCAAACTCTCTCATTTACAAAAGTAAGAGGGAGTTAGATTCTAGATTTGGAATCGTGAACTGCAAGCTTGTGACTACCTCGATGGAACTTAACCTTAAGAAGTTATGCGATAGTATTGTCGGACTTGACTTAGGAAATGCCTCTGAATTTTGTCCACTCATAGTAGCATTGATGTTCTTGGTGAACTCCTGTCCGGATAGATGTTTTGTACTTAGCATGTTGAGCTCATATATGGTTGAGCCTCACTGGATTGATGCCAAGAATCTTTTGAGATATCTTCGGGGCACAATCTCTCATGGATTGAGATACACTGCCGAAGATGTAAGGCTGCATGACTATTATGATGCTGATTGGACATGCTGTGTGGAGGATCGCAAAGAGCACTTCTGCATGTTGGTTCTCCTTGGGTTTTTCTTCGATATCCTGGATGAGCAGGAAGCAGAAGACGGTTGTTTTGAACACCATTGAGGCCGAATACATAGCTGAGAGTCTGGCCTCTTGAGAAGTTGTATGGTTGTGGAAGCTCTTTTGTGAGCTGTTTGGACACATACTGGATACCATCGTGATCTTTTGTGATAACCAGAGGGGGATTCGATTGTTGATGAATCTCGTATTCTATGATAGCTCCAAGCATATAAACATTAGGTACCACTTTATCTGTGATATGGTACAACGGGGAATAAGAAGGATCCATCACTCTGGGACTGATGTGCAGGTCGTTGATATTCAGATGAAGCCCTTGGGAAAGGTCAAATTCTTGAATTTCTGAGAATGACTAGGAGTCATGGAGAGACCCTCTCGTGAGGGTCCTGTATGATATGGATATTGAGCTCTGGGAGCTCCGGTGATGAAAATGAGAATTTGGGGGTTGCCCAAAATCCCAATTCCTTTTAAAATCTCGATCCTCCACCAATTCAACATTCGCATCATAAGACTCAATATACCCAACACCTTTTTACCGCCTGGAATTACGGTCCATTATGAGCACCACATCACGTACCTTTCCATTTCTTCAGAAAAACTCATATACGTTTCTTTCATCCGCCTTCAAGCATATCTGATAAGCAACCACTGTCCTCTGATCCCGCTCTGGATCAGCGTCCGCTTCTGCAGCTTCCTCCTTTCTCTGGAAAAGCTCAAAGTTGAGTCTGTATAACATTCTCTTGTGTGGGTCTTTCTTCCATAAAGGATCTCCCTTGAGCTCTTCTGGTGTATCCCTGAAAAATCTTCTTCTGGTACAAGCTCTATATTTGGATATTTTGACTTAAAATCTTTATAAGCCTTAATAACTTTCAAATAGGGATTTTTATCATACATCAAATTGTGAAGCTGTAGCGTTGTATGATCCACAGGTATCTTTGCATTTTCGATTTCAGATTTTATACGATCTTCTTCTTGAAGAATAACACGATTTACCTGTCGGAGGCTAATGAATAAGACAGAGATTTGTGTGATGAGTTCTCGAAGCTCCGCTCGTCCTTTGGGTTCCCTTTTGCCTTCCTTTTGAGGATGAGCATTCTCGCTAGAATATCCTCGGTGGAAATTCTTGTTTCCTCCAGCAAATCGTATGCCATCTTCGCCATTTCGATAACCTGATACAGATTGAGACCCACAAACCTTATACTTCAAATGATAATAATAAACCCTCTACCAGGGATCCCGTTTGGCGGATGGAACTATACCATGCTAAGAACTAATGCATTCAGATAACCTCTTGTTGCCGAACAGCCGAACAGCAACCACAATTAAACGATATTAACTTATTTATAAAACACATAAGCGTATAAAATTAACACAGAAAAGGAACACACTTTATTATATATTTACGGAACAGTTACAAAATTAAGGCATTGTAGCCTTAAAACCGAGCTCACGCTCGACTATATTTTACTCACGCAGTTTTCCCTCACAAAAACATATATCTCTCACACCCTATCACATTACATTTATATAAGATGCATTAGCAAGAATTGATAACATATTCTCTTAGTTTTTCTACAATGAAAGCTCAGCTCTCCAAAAAGCGTGCATGGCTATATCCATCTTATCCGCTTTAAATCTGCTTTAAATCCACTTTAAGTCTGTGTTTCTGCTTTAAAATAGGCTTTCCTTTGTTCTGATCCTCTGGTCCACGTTTACTTGCTTTGTTGCTGGTTGCTCCCGCATTAGACTCTCGAGGCACAAAATTTGTGACCTCCTGGTCATATGCTTCTCCTGGTCTTTAGCACTTTTATACACTGCATTCCTTCACTATAACTGTGAGCTGCAACCAACCTCTGCAGTAACAGCCTCCTCTGTTACACGATACCTCACCAAGCCCTCCGCACTCGGTCTTTTGGTAACCGCTCTAGGCTATTGCAATCTTCTCACCTTCCTCTGCTGCCATGTGCACAATAGCAAGACCATAAGCTCTCCATCTTTAACAAAACTGTACCTCTTTCCGCAGAATCTTTTACTGCTCTGATACCAACTGATGAAAATGAGAATTTGGGGGTTGCCCAAAATCCCAATTCCTTTTAAAATCTCGATCCTCCACCAATTCAACATTCGCATCATAAAACTCAATATACCCAACACCTTTTTACCGCCTGGAATTACGGTCCATTATGAGCACCACATCACATACCTTTCCATTTCTTCAGAAAAACTCATACGTTTCTTTCATCCGCCTTCAAGCATATCTGATAAGCAACCACTGTCCTCTGATCCCGCTCTGGATCAGCGTCCGCTTCTGCAGCTTCCTCCTTTCTCTGGAAAAGCTCAAAGTTGAGTCTGTATAACATTCTCTTGTGTGGGTCTTCCTTCCATAAAGGATCTCCCTTGAGCTCCTCTGGTGTATCCCTGAAAAATCTTCTTCTGGTACAAGCTCTATATCTGGATATTTTGACTTAAAATCTTTACAAGCCTTAATAACTTTCAAATAGGGATTTTTCTCATACATCAAATTGTGAAGCTGTAGCGTTGTATGATCCACAGGTATCTTTGCATTTTCGGTTTCAGATTTTATACGATCTTCTTCTTGAAGAATAACACAATTTACCTGTCGGAGGCCAATGAATAAGACAGAGATCTGTGTGATGAGTTCTCGAAGCTCCGCTCGTCCTTTGGGTTCCCTTTTGCCTTCCTTTTGAGGATGAGCATTCTCGCTAGAATATCCTCGGTGGAAATTCTTGTTTCCTCCAGCAAATCGTATGCCATCTTCGCCATTTCGATAACCCGATACAGATTGAGACCCACAAACCTTATACTTCAAATGATAATAATAAACCCTCTACCAGGTATCCCGTTTGGCAGACGGAACTATACCATGCTAAGAACTAATGCATTCAGATAACCTCTTGTTGCCGAACAGCCGAACAACAACCACAATTAAACGATATTAACTTATTTATAAAACACATAAGCGTATAAAATTAACACAGAAAAGGAACACACTTTATTATATATTTACGGAACAGTTACAAAATTAAGGCATTGTAGCCTTAAAACCGAGCTCACGCTCGACTACATTTTACTCACGCAGTTTTCCCTCACAAAAACATATATCTCTCACACCCTATCACATTACATTTATATAAGATGCATTAGCAAGAATTGATAACATCTTCTCCTAGTTTTTCTACAATGAAAGCTCAGCTCTCCAAAAAGCGTGCATGGCTGTATCCATCTTATCCGCTTTAAATCTGCGTTAACTTATCCGCTTTAAATCCACTTTAAGTCTGTGTTTCTGCTTTAAAACAGGCTTTCCTTTGTTCTGATCCTCTGGTCCACGTTTACTTGCTTTGTTGCTGGTTGCTCCCGCATCATCCGGGGGACATGGGGTACTTCTTGGAGTGATGAGCAACCACAGTTTGAGTGGTTCAGCCTTCCCCTAGTGGTCTGCTATGTAGGCATGATGAGTGGTTCATCCTTCTCCTGCTGAGACACAATCATAGGGTGAGTGGTTAAGTCTTCCCCTAGTGATTTGTTGTGTATAGGGTGAGTGGTTTAGCCTTCCCCTGGGATACCCCATGGCGACATGTAGGTAGGCTGAGTGGTTCATCCTTCTCTTGCTGAGACATCCTATGTAACGACCCATCTAAACTAATTAACTAATATAAAGTTCTAAACTTTATATTATAACAGATATGATAAACTTCATATTAAAAATAAATATGAGTTAAACTTTAAAATAAATATGAATTAAACTTT
>APFE030758316.1:72489-110614 GCA_000404065.3 Pinus taeda | reverse complement strand
AAAATAAAATTTAAAACCTTATATAAAAGGTGACACATAAACCAAACCTGGTGATATAAACAAAGTACATGTATAAACAAAATAGATTAGATGGATAAATATCTGAGAGTCTGAAACGCATGCGAAGGCGTGGCGGGAGGAGGAAAAGCGGTGGCTGCAGGTGGGAGGGTAGCCACCGCCAAACCCGCAGCTATAAACCGCAGAAATAATCTGAGAAAGGGGGGTTGAACAATGGAGGTAAAATGCGGAGGAATTCAGAAGGGAAGAACATTGGCCATTGGAAGAGCTTTAAGTAGTCTGAGGTTCTGGGCACGGGGGACAGTGAGCTTCTGTTGAGAAGCTTACTGGATTGAGCAGTCAGGCTCTGCTCAGTCTGGCTAGGTGGAATTGGTCTCCCGGAAATTGGATTGGAATAGCCACAACATCATCATCGACACCAGTTCAGTAGCAGTTCAGGTAAGTACAAATTTAAAAAATCCTTACGCTTCCTGTATTTCAGTTCTGGTTCTTACATTTGGTATCGGAGCACAGTTTCGAACCCTGGAGACCTTACAGGCCCTAGATGTAATTAACGCTGTAACTTTGCATAAACATCCACCATATAAATTTACGTTGCAGCTAGATTAGCTCCATATTGGAAATTTGCTCATTTTCCTTGTCTGAAGATGATCTATAAATGTTCATTGAAATTTGAGCGCTCTGTCTCAGTTACCTTTAAACCAGCTTGACAGTAGAATAGATTGGTAGAGTAGGCATCAGTCTAGAATGCAATTATCAGAATAAGGAAGCTTCAATATTCTATAAAATAAAAGGGAAAGATGTTAAATGTAATTTAGCTGGATGAGAGAACCCATTCATATCATTATCGTATCAGCTGTGAGGCCATCACGATCATGACCCTCTGCACCGTTAAGAATGATCCTATCCAGGGCGAAGCGATATCCTCTTGAACCATGCAGCTGATAGCGTCGTGGAATGGAGCCCGAACTTGAATCCATTTCTTAGGAAACAACCCCTGTTCCTAGAAAACATAATATATCAACACATTCTGCATCCTAAATGAGACAAATTTGAGTATCGTCAACAAATGTTGATCCGAATCTACGCAACTTATTTAACATCTATTTAAATAGGAATAAAAATAGTTTCTTTACAGTAACAAAATAACAATTTTATCAATGAGAAATATGTGAGGTTAAAATTTATAATCTAAAACAGTTGCAGAAAAACTTGACTGCAGCAAATTATTTTTGTTTTTTTTTTCAACAGAGCATAAGCACATGCTGCCTGCAAAAGAATGACGTATATGCACCAAATATTCCTATGAATTTCGAGAAATTCAACTCTCCAAGCTTGCGTTCAAATTAGGTTTCAGGATCACAGCTATCTCAGAAATATATCAAATTCACACGGATTGGATGACACGTAAGGGCCAGATGGTATCAACCTGTGGGAGGAAAGCCGGGAGGCACGTAGATCTCCCTTTTCTGTCTAACCTGTGACCATGGAATAAATCTCTGTTGACGAATGGCAATAAATTATATCGCTAATATATATTATAAACTATATATTCGAACTGGAGCCTTTAAAACATAATCATAAATATGTAAATTCATTTAAAATATATTTTGTCCAGCATTTCAGAAGCCATGGGTTGTATACAAAAAAAAGGGTTCACAATTGTTTGATTTATAAACATGAAAAAAAAATGGGTGGGTACTATAAAGTACCGCTTTTCAATTCTTTAGTCATATCCCCATGCTGTTAATTGAACCCATGACATCAAACATAGCATTAATATTATTAACGACGAGATCACAAATAAGCTAAGTCCCGTTCTTGTGGTTTAATGGTAAACATGTTGCGTTGGTAATGAGCAGGATTTGTTATGTTGACACTTTAAATGACACCGTAAGAGTTAAATACAAATAATTATATATATATATATATAATATATATATATATACTATATAAATATATATAATATATACCTAGCAACGATTGAAATAAAATCACTTTTATGTCACGCTATGACGGCATAAAGAACTCAATTTTCTGGTTCTGGATGCCCAGGTGGCATTGGCAGACGTGGAAAACAAAAATGTCCTTTAAAATTTCTACTTATATAGTTACATTAATTACTGGGAAATTGTCTTGTGAATTGACGCATAGTGCCTGTAGTTCCGCTTGTGGGTCTCTCCTTCGCTTGTATCTTGAATGTGTTATCTTAAAATTGCAATAGATAAAATCTTTATATAATAAAGTAGAAATGAGTAACGCATAATATATATATATATAAAGAAAGGTAAGTGAACAGAAAGAAATATAATAAGATTGAAGGAAAGAAAAAGATGCAGAATAAGAGTGTAAATAAGAGGAATTTTATGGGGCCCGAATATTATGCGTTACTCATTTCTACTTTATTATATATAGATTTTATCTATTGCAATTTTAAGATAACACATTCAAGATCCAAGTGAAGGAGAGACCCACAAGCGGAACTACACGCAATATGCATCAATTCACAAGACAATTTCCCAGTAATTAATGTAAATATATAAGTAGAAATTTTAAAGGACATTTTTGTTTTCCACGTCTACCAATGCCACCTGGGCATCCAGAACCAGAAAATTGAGTTCTTCTTTATGCTGTCATAGCGTGATATAAAAGTGATTTTATTTCAATCGTTGCTAGGTATATATATATATATATATATATATATTAATACATATTATATATTTGTATTTAACTCTTACGGTGTCATTTAAAGTGTCAACATAATAGATCCTGCTCATTACCAACGCAACGTGGTTACCATTAAACCACAAGAACGGGACTTAGCTTATTTGTGATCTCGTGGTTAATAATATTAATGCTATGTTTGATGTCACGGGTTCGATTAACAGCACGGGGATATGACTAAAGAATTGAAAAGCGGTATTTTAAAGTACCCACCCATTTATTTATTTTTCATGTTTATAATTCAAACAACCGTGAACCCCCTTTTTTTTTTTGTATACAACCCATGGCTTCTGAAACGCTGGACAAAATATATTTTAAATGAATTTAAATATTTATGATTATGTTTTAAAGGCTCCAGTTCGAATATATAGTTTATAATATATTTTAGCAATATAATTTATTGCCATCCGTCAACAAAGATTTATTCCATGGCCACGGGTTAGACAGAAAAAGGAGATCTACGTGCCTTCCGGCTTTCCTCCCACAGGTTGATACCGTCTGGCCCTTACGTGTCATCCAATCCATGTGAATTTGATATATTTCTAAGATAGCTGTGATCCTGAATCCTAATTTGAACGGAGGCTTGGAGAGTCGAATTTCTCGAAATTCATAGGAATATTTGGTGCATATACGTCATTCTTTCGCGAGCAGCATGTGCTTATGCTCTGTTGAAAAAAAATAATTTGCTGAAGTCAAGTTTTTCTGCAATTGTTTTAGATTATAAATTTAACCTCACATATTTCTCATTGATAAAATTGTTATTTTGTTACTGTAAAGAAACTATTTTTATTCCTATTTAAATAGATGTTAAATAAGTTGCGTAGATTCGGATCAACATTTGTTGACGATACTCAAATTTGTCTCATTTAGGATGCAGAATGCGTTGATATATTATGTTTTCTAGGAACAGGGGTTGTTTCCTAAGAAATGGATTCAAGTTCGAGCTCCATTCCACGACGCTATCAGCTGCATGGTTCAAGAGGATATCACTTCGCCCTGGACAGGATCATTCTTAACGGTGCAGAGAGTCATGATCGTGATGGCCTCCCAGTGCATACGATAACGATATGAATGGGTTCTCTCATTCAGCTAATTTACATTTAACATCTTTCCCTTTTATTTTATATAATACTGAAGCTTCCTTATTCTGATAATTGCATTCTAGACTGATGCCTACTCTACCAATCTATTCTACTGTCAGGGTGATTTAAAGGTAACTGAGACAGAGCGCTCAAATTTCAATGACCATTTATAGATCATCTTCAGACAAGGAAAATAAGCAAATTTCCAATATGGAGCTAATCTAGCTGCAACGTAAATTTATTCGGTGGATGTTTATGCAAAGTTACAACGTTAAAGAAATATCATTGGAACCTTCTCATCTACCAAACCTCTATCTCATTAATACTCTTGCCTTCTCTCATTTGCGCAAGGATTCCTCTTGAAGATTGAAAAGCGAGCTATTAAATTAGATCTCCTTGGGGAATGCAAGTTGCCTCTTTGAGGAACTCTTGAGTTGTAACCTTGTATAAGTTGTAATTTCTCTTTTCTTATGTTTTGTACTTGATCTTGAGGAGTAATTTGTGTTGAAAAATGCAAGTAGTGTCAGTCTTCATAATTGTATTTGAGTCATGATGTAATGCATTTGTCAAAAGAAAGAAAAATAAATTTTATTATAAGAGAAATTGACTAATTAAAGCATGGGTTTCATGCTTGGGTCAATGATTAATAGGTGAAAGCCTCCATTATAGGCTTCTAGGGTTTGTATCAAGAGTCTTTGTCCTTGTCAATATGTTAAAGACCCTTCTTGGGTTCTGTGAGTCGAGAAAGAAATTTATTTTAGTGTCAAATAAGTCATTTAGGCCTCCTCCCCCAAGTCGGCCTAATTAGGAGGCAAAACTATATAAAGGCAGCAACTCGACCTCATTTGGAGTGCATCACAAGCAAGTTCGATCTGCAGTAGCTGGAGAAGAAAAGAGGGTGCAAATTCAAGGAAGGAGGAGAAACCCCCTAGTAAAGAAGAGGAAACCCTAACGAAGAAGTTTGGAGACCATTTTCTATCTCCAGTGATTCACATGTGCGAAATTATGGAGCTGCAGGAGGGCCGAAGTTGCAGGACTTCAATAGGGCCAAAATTCTGGATTGTTGCTTCGTTGAAGTTGCTAGACAAGAAGAGACTACTGAAGTTTGCATAATCATTTTGGAAGGCTAACTTGGTGGAGGAGGAAGGTCTTTTGGTCTAGTCTAAGGTCTTGGATTGTCTCAAGTTTGATTTGAATCTGTTAATGGAAGAGTTTGATGGGGTTTTCCCGTATAGAGGGGTTTTAGCCCTGGCTGAGTGCCTATATGTTGTGTTGTTGATCTTCATGTTT
This sequence comes from Pinus taeda, assembly GCA_000404065.3. Classification (NCBI taxonomy): domain Eukaryota; kingdom Viridiplantae; phylum Streptophyta; class Pinopsida; order Pinales; family Pinaceae; genus Pinus; species Pinus taeda. The sequence continues at coordinate 105,500 of APFE030758316.1, read as the reverse complement.
TGATTTGATGATTACTTGAACAAAATAAGATAAAAGAAGAACAAAAAGAGAAGATAATAAGACTACAAGAATATCACAAGTAATTATCAATATAAGAAAATCTTTTTGCCTTTCTGATTTTCTAACAATTCGCTCCTTTGAGCTTCTTGTAAACTCTCCTCAAGCCTTGAAGTTCCTCATCTCTCTATAAGGGGGGTTCTTCTCTAAATTAATAAAAACAAATCTTGTGTCTTGTGGGAGCTTGGGGATTTCCCCCTAGCATCCCAATCTCCTGATTTAGAAGGAAGAAGTATTGGTGGTTGGTCTTTTGCTTTGCATTTTCAATTTATCCTTTCACTCTTGCAGGTAGCCTAGATTCATTTTTATTTCACTCATTTACTTGCTCAAGTTCCTCACTCTATTGGGCTAATTTTAGACTTGCAATTTGTGCTTTACATTGCTCATTTAATCATTGCAAATCTGATTTACTTTCAGCTGATATAATTCATTTAATTGCTGATTATAGTGTTTTTTCATTGCTTACTTCATAGCTATCATTTGAAAGTTCATTTTTCATGCAAGTATAGTAATTTTTTGAATCATTTCACATTTTGGAGCACTACTTTCACTTGCAATTAACCCTGATTACTTACACCTCACATTTGCATTTGCATGCCTGAAATTAACCTCCAAGCATAAGCTTGGTTGATAGTTTCCCAAAAATTGAGTTTGGAGAAAAGGTTAAACACATGACCACACAGTACTCTTGTGGCCGAGTCCCTTGTAGGAATGATGGCATGTGGGTTGACTTGAAGGACTAGGTGGATACCCGTCAATGAAGCTAAGCTTCTCCACTTGAGACTCTTGCAATCACCTCAGTTCTTACCAGGTTGAAGGATTTGAAAGGAAGTCACAGTTTAGATAGACCCTTAACTAAAATCTACCAAGAACACCATCACACACAACCACCTTACAAATTTGAATGGTTTTGCATGCATTTGAAGCCTAGATCTCGTTGAAAATTTCACCATTTTAGCTATTTCTCAAATACATGCAAGATACTTTGAAAGCACCTATATCTCTCTCATTGCGAGTACTTTAGTTTCATGCTTGTATCTTGCTCATGCTCATTGGATTAGCTTAAAGTTCCATTGATGTCAGATCATTGTTTATATCTCATGTGAGCATATTTCCATTTTCTCAAGTACAAGAAATATCTTATTTGCAAGCACTCAATTCCATTTAGTGGCTTCCTTTCAAAGTTGTACCTCATATTGTAGACTTGTTATTGGTTGTCCTAACACTTATTTGCAACTTCTCTATTCAATTGAACTTGCTGTATCTTGAAAGCATTATTTTATTGAAAGTATTGTTTTTTTTAATCCCAAGGGAACCCAACAACTTGCCTGACACGTAGCTACTAGTAAACCTCTAGAGGTCTACGGCCTGTCCTCCTCTCCATAAGTCGGGTCACAATTCGGGGGGGGGGGGGGTGTTGAACGTTGGATCTCTTAGTTTTCACAGATTTCAAATTACTTTCATCACCAATTTCTTAGGGTCCACCCCCCTTGGCTTTAGCTAAGAGAGAGCCTAGACAGAGAGAATTGGGATTAGGTGACATCCCCAATGCTGAGCTTTGCCACCAAGGCCACAGCTTGTGGGGTTGAGGATTTTTCCCACATTAACTTAGGTGTGTAAGCAAGACAACAACATGACTCAAACAATGAAGTACAACTACATAGATACACAGATTTAGATTGGGGAGAGAGTGCAGAAGACAAAAAGAGGTCATCAAGATATTGCTTCAATTTGGGCTCCGTTATGATTTCTTGGATGGGTAGGAGGCAGAGATTTGTCACACTCAGTATTGCAGAGGCAAAGTATTGGCAAGTTGAGAAGCAGTATGGCTTTATAACTTCTTGCAAGATTGTTTGATCAAGTGCAGGTAATGACCATAATGACAGGTTAGAGCACAGTGAGATCTAGTACCGAGACATGGTACAAAGGGAAGCAATATGGCTCCAATACTATTCTACAGTCCAATAGATTGTTGACAAAGCCTCTGTCCCAGGATGAAGTCTCTATACTGCAAGGACAAACTTGAAGTGATTGAGTATGTCTCTCTTAGCAAGAGGGAGTGATGAAATTGTAGCATTGAGGACAACCATTCTCCCTAGGTCAGGTTGACTGGGATTAGGGAAAATGATCCAGAGTGTTGATGTGATAGCATCAGGGACAAACATTCTCCCTATGTCAAGTATGATCGAAATTAGGAAGAATGGTCTAGCAGAGGATAGTCATTCTTCCTGTGTAAAGTATGTTGACTAAAATTAGGAAGAATGGTCCTAGAGGCCTAGAATCACTCAGTTGAGCGAGTGCCTTTTAGCATTAGGCTCAGTGTTCTCTCTAGTTAGGTTGAGTGAGCCCATTTAGCATCATGGCCTAGAGTGATGCCTTTACATTTGGGACCAGAGTACTCAAATGGATTGAGCATGTCCCTAAGGTTTCACCATGAGTCAAAGAGATTGACTAGGATGATGGTGAACCAGGACTAGTCAGTATACCATGGGTTAGAGGTGTCGACCATAATCATGGTGACTAGTTGATGCTAATGATGTACCATGTGTCATGGGTACCGACTAGGATTATGGTGATGATGGAACATAGGTTAGAGGTATCGATTGGAATTATGGTAATTAATTGATGCTATTGATTTATTATGAGTCAGAGTTGTTGACTAGGATTATGGTAATTGAATGATGCTGATGATCAATTTTTATAACCTTTTCTTAGAGAAATTTGTCAACATGAGAACATCTAGATAGTCATTATGAATACTTGAATAGGGCCTTGTGGGCTAAGAACCCAAGATGTGGGCTTTGCACCCAAGCTTGTGGGTGTGAAACCAAGATGAGATTTGATGACTTGGCACTTGGATATGATAGAGCACCCTTAGAGGAGCAAGGGGCTGCTTAAAGCACCAGGAGATCCCTTGTCAAGGTTGAGATATGAAATTTTATGTGTTTTGTGTGGGTTTGCAAAGAAGGTTTCATGTAGGCTCAACATGAAATAAGCCCCCAAGGGCTAGTCGTTGCACACCCTAGAGAGACATATAAAAAGGTGAGAGGAGAGACCTCATTACACACATCCAAAGATCAAACATCGAAGGCAGATTACCTCTGAGTCAACCGAGATCTAGAAAGCCTTGTGAAGGGAAGAGAAGAGAATTGTTTTTGGTCTAATCTTTATGGTAACAAGCCGAATTTTGGAGGATTAGCCAATGAGGAAGGAGGCTAATTTTGGGCAGTTCCGTGCCAAGTTTAGGGCTGGTTTTCTCATGAAATAGGCCTGAACTTTCTGAAGTGTGCCCTAGTTGCAAGTCATAGTCTTGTAGGTGTCTTTTGGAGGGGTCGAGAGGCTAAACAAGAGGGCTAGAAGTGACACAAGGGACAACGAGTAAGGGAGGACTGTTGGGGAAGCCAAGTTGCCGGTTTTGAAGGCATACAGTGCCAAGTTTGTGGGGCTATGATTGTAGTTACAGTCCACCCTAATTAGACCGCTGAGGCTGCAGAAATGGGCACAAAGGTCGAGGTCAAGAGGAGTACTAGCAAGTTGCAGAAACAAGGTATGTATGTCCTCTTGAATTGGTGTTTTTGCTGGTGGATGGTTGTCCTAGTTTGGACAATATTGTTTGGGCATCTTGAGATCAGATTGGAGGGCTGGAGTAGGTGTCCAAAAGGTGCCCTAAGTGCAAGCTTGAGGACATTAGGTTTGCTAGAAGTGGCAGTGGTTTGGATGTCAAGGGTTGACTCTTTGAAGGACAAAAGAAGGTAACCAAGTGGACTAGTCATTGACCCCAAGTTTGCTGAAGAGAAGGACATCTTGTAGTGATAGAGAGCAACATCCATGGCCAAAGTTTGTCTTCATTGGGGCAACACAAGAAAGCAATAGTGGGAATAAGCTCCTAAGTGTTGAGGAGCAACAATGTGCAGACTAGGAGTTGTTCACAAACGAAGTTGTGAACAACTCATAAGAAGAGGCTATGTGTTGATTCATTGAAGGACTAATGATCAATGAGAGAGAAAATTGGCGACCCGTGTTCTGTTACCTAAAGGAGCAGGATTCATTGATAGAGGAAGATTTGTGTTGCTGCATATTGGGAGCCAAAGGACCGACATATGTGTTCAGGACACATGGACTGAAAGGGATGTGGAGCACTACATCAACAAGTAGGTCGATTGTTGTCTTGTTCAGGGTAGATTGGTTGTCATAGTTGTTGACACCAAATCCTAGTTTGTATTCTTCTATCAATGATTGTATGAGGACCATGATCCTTGGTATGGGAACCATAGACAGTTGTATTACAGTCTGTTAATATAACGAAGTTGGGTTGTCGAAAAATTGTAAAAAGTTGTCTATTTGTGCAATAGTTGATTTACTGCTGTATTTATTCCGTTGTGCAATGTAGTTTGTTGTGGCATTTGAGTTAGTTGTGTCAAAGATTCTAAAACCCTAACATCGATTCTCTAGTGCTGAGCAAAAACAACATGGTATCGGAGTAACTTTGAAGGGTCAGTGAATCAGAGTGTGCACAATGAAGCGACTCAGCGGGAGCTAAGATTGCAAAGGATTCAATTGAAGACATGGAGATGTGGTCTTGACTGGCTTGGCAATGAGATACGTTGGGAGTTTTGGTGGATTGGTGGAGAACCCAATGAACAATAGTTTGTTGTGTGGCAGGTTGCTGATCATGGACTTCCTTTGACTTGCCATGGATCGTTGGGACAACTTGAGGATTGTTTTGGCATGGACGAGATTGGTATGATCGAGATTGCTTCATGTGATGGACATGATGTTGGTAGGCTAGTTTTCTCTTTGGGCAGTGATGTTGCACATCTGGTATTGGAGGCATGTGCAAATGTTGTGTTTGATCCAGAAGAATGAGTGCTTGTAGGACGGGGTTGCGGTGATGATGGCCTGTGTTCAACCGTAGCTGAGATTGACCTTGTAGGACATGAGATCAGTAGCAGGTTGAGCTAGTGGAGATTGTGAACACTCAGAGGGAGCAACCCTATGGAATTGTTGAGATCCTCAGGTTCAGATGAGATGATGAAGAGGCACTACTGAGATAGTGTGGTTCATTCTTCAAAGTATGCTGCAATGGTGGATTTCAGATGGGCTAGTGTCCTCGGTGATGAGTTACTTCCTAGTGTTGGAAGTACCTCCCTCGCTAACAGGGAGTGTTGAGATTGGTAGCTTGGGAAGTACTCCAAATCCTAGTGTACAAGGTTGTGGAGGAATTGGAACCACAAAAGGGCCTTGTGGGCTAAGAACCCAAGATATGGGCTTTGCACCCAAGCTTGTGGGTGTGAAACCAAGATGAGTTTTGATGACTTGGCACTTGGAGATGATAGAGCACCCTGGTAGGAGCAAGGGGTTGCTTAAAGCACCAAGAGAGCCCTTGTCAAAGTTGAGATATGAATTTTTATGTGTTTTGTGTGGGTTTGCAAAGAAGGTTTCATGTAGGCTCAACATGAAATACGCTGCCAAGGGCTAGTCGTTGCACACCCTAGAGAGACATATAAAAAGGTGAGAGGAGAGACCTCATTACACACATCCAAAGAGAAAACATCAAAGGCAGATTACCTCTGAGGCATCCGATACTTAGAAAGCCTTGCGAAGGGAAGAAAAGAGCACTGTTTTGGGTTTTAATCTTTGTGACAGTAGACTGAATTTCGGAGGAGCAATCAACAAGGAAGGAGGCTAATTCTAGGCAGTTTTGTGCCAAGTTCAGGGCTGGTTTTCTCATGAAATAGGTCCGAACTTTATGAAGTGTGTCCTAGTTACAGGCCGCAAGCCTGTAGGTGTCTTTTGGAGGGGCCAAGAAGCTAAACAGGAGGGTTGGAAGTGACACAAGGGACAACGAGTAAGGGAGGATCGTTGGGGAAGCTAAGCTGCAGGTTTTGAAGGCATGCAGGGCCATGTTTATGGGGCGATGACTATAGTTACAGTCAACCCTAATTAGAGGGATGAAGCTGCAGAAAAGGGCACAGAGGCCAAGGTCAAGAAGAGCAGTAGACGGTTGCAAAAACAAGGTATGCATGTCTTGAATTGATGTTTTTGCTAGTGGATGGCTGTCCTAGTTTGAATAGTATTGTTTGGGCATTTTGAGATCAAATTGGAGGGCTGAAGTAGGTGTCCAAAAGGTGCCCTAAGTGCAAACGTAAGAAACACTTTAAGCATGCTAGAAGTGGCAGTGGTTCAGAGGTCAAGGGTTGACTCTTTGAGGGACAAAAGAAGGCAGCCAAGGGGACCAGTCATTGAGGCCAAGTTTGTTGAAGAGGACATCTTGCAGTGATATAGGGAAACCTCCATACCCTAAGTTTGTCTTCATTGGAGCAACACATGAAAGTAATAGTGGGTAGAAGTCCCTAAGTGTTGAGGAGTAGCAGTCAGAAGACTAGGAGTTGTTCACAACTGGAGTTGTGAACAATTCACAAGAAGACCCTATGTGTTGATTCATTTATGGATTAATGATCAACTGGAGGGTAGATTGGTGAGTCATGTTCAGTGACCTAAAGGAGTAGGATTCATTGATAGAGGAAGATTTGTGTTGCAACTTGTTGCCAATTGGGAGCCAAAGGATCGAAAAATGTGTTCAGGACACGTGGACTGAAAGGGCTATGGAGTGCTGCATCAATAAGTAGGTCGAGTCTTGCCTTGTTCAAGGTAGATTAGTTATCATAGTTGTTGACACCAAACCCTAGTTTGTATTCTTGTATCAATGATTGTATGAGGGCCATGATCCTTGGTACATGAGCCGTAGACAGTTGTATTACAATTTGTTAATATGATGAAATTGGGTTGTTGAAAAATTGTAAAAAGTTGTCTATTTGTGCACTAGTTGATTTACTGCTATATTTATTCGTTGTGTAAAGTAGTTTGTTGTGGCATTTGAGTTGGTTGTGTCAAAAATTCTAAGACCCTAACCTAGATTCTCTAGTGTCAGGGAAAGACAACACTTTTCAAAAAATAAAATTTGAATTTTTGGCTCCAAACAAGCTAAGTTAGCCCTCATAGTCAATTCGGCCTAGTCAAAGAGGTGCCCATTCGACTAGCCATTCTTCCATATATATGAGGCATTCGACCTCCTTCTCAAGCAAGAAATTTGATCATCTATGGCAGACATAAAAGGGTGAATCTGAGGCAAAATACAAGGCGAATCTGAGGCTTGTTGAAGGACGAATCTGAAGCTTAATTGCGGGACCGAATCTCTGAGATAGCAGTATATCTAAATCTCTGTGAAAGGACTGAATCTTTGAGGACCAAAACTCTATGAAAGGCAGCAAGATCAAGCTTCTCTAGGCACAATATGAGGCTGGAATTTGGCCCTAGTAGACCTAACTAGATCAAATTCAGTGGGCAAACTTATGACTCGACTAGGAGGTAGTTGGACTAGGTTTGACTAAGTCTTCTTTGCTATTTAGTTTGACCTTGTGATTGACTAAAATATCTAGGTGTGTCTCTTGTTGAATTGAAGAATTTCTCTAAGGAAACTTTTGCTTTCCTTTTAGATAAGTGAATCCTTTGATGAGGATTCCATCAGAGAAACTTGAGGATCTTTCATATCCTCACCCGACAGATGTTCTTTTATTGACTATTGTATGATGATCCCAGTTGATGATGCCCTTTACTTCTTTCTATAAGTTTCACTTGAGGTTTTAGTGAGGTCTCTAAGAGCTCCTATTCTTTGTAATTAATAGAACTTGTTCCAGACATCCTTTCTGCTTCCCATGTCAAGAGCTCTTACTTCTAATGTTTCTATCACAATGCTATCTTCTAATCTGATGCATCCCATCTTATTTACATTGCTTCCTATCTATAAATTACAAGTGAAAAGTACCTTCTAGTGAAGAAGATCATCTCAGTCATAGTAGAGATCTTTTACTTCTTCATTCTTAAGCTTCTTTGTCTCAGGCTCTTTCACTTCTTCAGTAATGTGGGCTTCTTCCCTGTCCCTCTTGTCCTTATTATGTTTAGGACAATCTCTTCTATAGTGCCCAAGTTCTTGACATCCATATCATCTTACCTTAGCCATGTTCTTCCTTTTCTTTTGAGGACCAAATTTTCCAAATTTCCCTTTTCTTCTTGCCATAGTAACATATGCTTGATTCTGCTCATTTGGTCCAACATCAACCTTTGCCTTCAGTGTGGTTTCTTTGATCTTACAGAGTGACCATGGATCTTGAAATGGAGTAGTCTCTTTCTTCCCATATAAACTTGAAGTGAAGTTACCCCCTTCTTCTAGTAGTGCATTCAGTACCACTGTGGTCATCTCTCTATTAGACATGACTTATCCCAGGTCTTGTAGTTGATCTCGAATTTCTGATATCCTCATAAAGTATGAGGCTATTCCATCTTCCTTGGATATCTTCAGTTTGTAGAGTTCTTGCCTTATTCAGATTACTTCTCCTGCAGTACTTACGGAAAACAACTCTACCAATTTGTCATATATAGCTTTTGCAATCTCCAACTTTGATACATATGGGATTATAGAGTCTTTTATAGATTCTATAAGAATCCTTTGGGCTCTCACTTCTCCCTTCATGAATCTAGCATGTGCTTGAGTATCTTCCTTTGGAGATTGGGTTATCGATCCCTTGATGTGATCCATGACCTCATTCTCAATAAGATTTAGGTCTGTCCTTTTCTTCCATGCAAGGAAATTTGCAGCCCCAACCAATTTATTGCTTTCCTTGCAAAAAGACATTTTGTTATTATTAGATATAGTCACAGACTTAATTGAAAGATTGATGCTTGCTTCCTCCTTAATCTTGATGTTGATAGAGGATTTGCTTCTTGAGAGACTGATAAGAGAGAGCTTGATTCATGATCCTCCTTGATTGATTTAATCTTCCTTCTTTCTTGAAGATGGTTTCAAGACTCTTGCTGGTGTAGATTTCTTCGAACTAGAGTTTTGAAGATCTTGACCTTAGTGGCCTTTGAATCTGTTATGATCGCTCTTCCACTGCTTGATGTCTTCTTGATTGAATGCCCCTTCTTGACTTCAACACGTATGCTTTGATACCATGTTGAGAAATCTATGGCATTTATAGTTAAAAGATTTCTCTGCTTGATAATTGCTTGTGATATACTTTTACCTCTTTTATGCTATTATTGTGTTCTTTTCATCAAGACAATTACCAATAATAAAAGACAAGTGACACAGTGTGTAGGCTTGTCATCCAGGGCCAAAACATCTCACCTCTTGAGAGGAAAACCCGATCAAAATTCTTCTTCTAGATCTTCAATTGATGAGTACCAAGACCATGACAAAGACCCTTGACTCTAGTATCCTCTCAAGAACCTTGTCACTAACATTGATGCTCTGCCTCTTCCCTTTCTCAACTTTCTTCTTGATCTCGAACTACTTTCCTCAGCTCCTTCTAGAGAAAGTCGGTCTCTATACTGCTTCTTCTCGACTTCTGCTAGAGAAACTCGGTCGCTATGATCTCACTCGCTTCCTCTCGAGAATTTCGGTCTCTAGATCTCTATCTCGGTTACCCAGAACAAGTATCCCAAAAGAATCCTTCCTTCGCTGCCCTAGAAAAAACATCCTTCGTTGCCTTAGAAGAAACTTTCTTCGCTGCCCCTGAAGAAACCTCCTTCGCTGCCCCTGAAGAAACCTCCTTCGCTGCCCCAAAAGAAGCTTTCTTATTTGCCCCAGAAGAAACCTCCTTTGCTGCCCCAAAAGAAACCTCCTTCGCTGCCCCAGAAGAAACCTTCTTCACTGCCGCAGAAGAAAGTCTTCTTTGTTGATCCCAGAAGAAACCTTATTCATTGCCCTAGAAGAAACTCTTCTTCGTTGATCCCAAAAGAATCCTTCTTCTCTATGACCATAAAAATTCTCCTTCGCTTGAGAAGAAACTTCCTTTGCTTGCCCAGAAGAGACTCTCCTTATCACTTCTTCCTACTTCTCTTTGTAGCCCTTATTCTTCGCACTTCTTCACCGAATGTGTGTCGAGTTGCTTGTCTTCAAGTGAGGCCGAGTGAGGCTACTTATACACATCAACTCATGACCCTTAGGCCGACATGATGACAAGTAGTGAGGCTGACTTCTTCTAGCATGTTCTTCCATCGTTGTAGGCCGACTTGAAGAGGAAAAGTGACAAGGTCTTGGAGGATACTTTACATAGACAAATTTGACTCTATACAACGTGTAACATGACTTCATTACATGACAATGACTCTATCATTTAATGATTAGATGACAAATAATTCCTAAAGACTCTCAATGGGAGTCTTAACTAAAAAACAAAATCTCTTGCTTATGAAACCCATGAAGCAAGTCAATATAATAATTTTATTTTTCTTCTTTACCTCTCATTACATAAAATCATAATTACATGTCATTATGAAGACCGAACCTAGTTACACTTTTTAACATCACCGCCTCAACCAATAACCTTTGCCTCCTTTCTATATGGGTTTCTTACCTCTTCACTTGCCGTTTCCTTGAATCTTTGACTCTTATTTTAGTTTATCCCTTCTTTCCTCCTTTCCCTTCTCTTCTCTCAGTGAACTTTTCATCTTATTTTAGTTCATCCCTTCATTTCTCTTATCTCTTTTCTTCTCTTCTCTAATTTCAATTTAATATAATTCAATTAATTATTTTATCCAATTTTGTATACCTCCCTTTTCACGTTCTTTATTAATTTTTCATATTAATAAGAGTCTTTTAGATATTAAAAAAATCACATCTTTAATTTTTCCCTCTCCCATTCTTCTCATGTTTTATTTTACTAATTTTTATCTATTTATCAATGCCTATTTCCCCCCTCTTTTCGTTAGCTAATTTTCTTCCCTATTTGTTATCTTACTTGAGCACTCTTTTCTCACTTCATTATACAACTTCTTAAGTGCTTGATGATGGGTGGAGTGACCACACGAAGTGTTTGATGTCTCCTGCGAATTCACACAGTCCATATCTTGAAATAATATTACAATATACAAAAGGTCCAAAATGGCTTTAGACCAGTCTCATTTGTGAGGGCTTGTTGTATTTTGGGAAGAATTGTTGTAGGTTTTGAGCATAAAGTACTCCTTTTGAGAATGATGAAGAAATTTCAACCCCCACTCCGGTTGTTAGTTTTCCTTATCACTCCATGCATTTAGTTTTAAATCCAAGCATGATAAAAATTCTAAAATCTGGAAATGACTATTTTTCTGAAAACACAAATTTAGAGATTTCACAACTGTTGAAATTGCAGAAATAAAACACAGCGAAATTATGACAGCCACACAAAAAAAATAACACAATGATTTTTGGTCAATGTGACCCTGAAAAACCCCCTACAACTCCTGGGGAAAACCAATTTAAGAGCTCTTCTTTATTTCTGAAAATGCTTTTACAGGGAAACTGAAATACACAGTAAAAATTCCAGCGACCACAAATTACAATTTATCTCGATTTCTGTGCTTGAACTCCACCTCGAAAATCATGCCAATCAGCAAACAACCAAAACATAATTTTTTCCAGCAATAAAACAACATTAAATGCTGTATGGCCTGCCTCGAAAAACGTGCCCAGAATTTGCTGTACAGACTCTACAGACTGCACATATTTTAGTAGTACGGTTGCCTCTAAGTTCGTGCCCAAATATGCCTTGAAATTCGTGCCCTTGCTGTTGTCCCTCTTCCTCGATTTTTGTGTTGTCCCTCTTCTTTGATATTTGTGCCTTTCTCCTATTGTATGGTTTTGCCTTGGGATGCGTGCCAATAAATGTTGTTGCTCAGATTCGCTGAAATGTCTTCTTGCTGCTCTTCTTCACTTCCTCACTGCTCAAAAATTTTCTCCTTGCTCTCTCTTCTCTCTCTCAAATGCTCATGAAAGAATGAATTGATCTTTTTTCTCCTCTTTTCCTTTTACTCTCTAAATGAACTTTTGGGTACCCTAAGATCTAATGGCTGAGATTCATTTAGATCTAGGGATGAGAATAAATGTGCATTCAATTCTCACTTTCTGTTTTTTAACTCAACGACTTAAATAAAGACCCAGTTAGCCTTTTATTTCCATAGTCACTTTTTCACTTTCTAATTCTTCATTAACTTTAATAAAGTCACCTTTAAATTAGAATGTAACTTTACCACTTATAAAGTAACTTTTAAATTAAATTGACTTTACCACTTATAAAGTCACTTTAGGAGAAAAGTACAAATAAATTTGGACACTTTTCCCTAGGCCAAAGATCAAAGCCTTAGGGAATCACTTGTCCTCTGGTACCCAAATTTTAACACTCCCTCTTATCGAGGAAAGTGTTCCTCACCACTCCCATCTTGTCTTTGAAGTAGACATGCTTGCCCCGTGGTAAGGATTTGGTGAAAATGTCCACTACTTGCTCATTTGTGGAAATGTACTCAAGCTTGATAGCTCCCTTTTGGACATAGTAATGAAGTGATACTTGATCTCAATATTCTTTGACCTGTCATGGAAAACTAGATTCTCCGTGAGTTTTATGCAACTCTGATTATCACAGTAAATCACTGAAGGTCTCAATGCCTGACCAAATAGACCAAACAACATTTTGCTAAGCCATATGGCCTCACAACTAGCAAGCATGTACTCTGCCTCAGCTGAGCTCAATGCAACTGACTGTTGTTTTTGGATGATCCACGACACAACTGCCGAACCCAACCCAAAACAACACCCGGAAGTACTCTTCCTATCTGAAGCACAACCTGCCCAATCTGAATCTGTGTACCCTGCTAGTCTCACTCCATCACCCTGTCTATAATCCATACCAAAATTCACAGTCCCCTGCAAGTAACGAAGAATGTGTTTTGTAGCCACCTAGTGCACTCTCATGGGCTCACACATGAACTGACTCATAGTGTTAACTGTAAAACATATATCTGGTTGAGTGTTGACCAAATACATCAATTTACCAATTAGCTGTCTGTATAGAGTAGGATCCACCAACTCGGAATCAGAAGCGTGAAGCTTCTTCGGTTAGTGATCATAGGTGTAGACATGGGTTTGCAGTCTTCCATGTGAAATCTGCTAAGTATGTCCACAATGTACTTCCCTTGTCCTAGGAAGAAATGCCCCTCCTCCTGCCATACCTCCAATCCCAGAAAATAATGCATCAAGCCAATATCCTTCATCTCAAACTCTGAAGCAAGATCTCTCTTACAGCCCTCAATGGGTCTCTTTGCACCAATGATGATCAAGTCATCAACATACAACACCAGAATGAGAGGCTCCTCACCCACCAAAATGAAGTATAGGTTCGGATTAGCCTCACTCTTTGTGAAACCCTACTGCTGCAAGTATGTATCAATCCTCGAGTACCAAGCTCTGGGAGCTTGCTTTAGGCAATAGAGTGCCTTTTTCAATCTGCATACATGGGACTCCTTCCCATGCACCTCAAAGCCCTGCGATTGCTCAATATAAACCTCCTCCTGAATGAAACCATTGAGAAATGCGGTCTTCACATCCATCTGGTGGATCTTCCAACCCATCTTTGCTGCAATCAATATAATGGAGTGAATAGATGTATACCGAGCTACGAGAGTGAAGGTCTCCTCATAGTCAACTCCCTCTACCCGTGAGAACCCTCTCGCCACAAATCGAGCTTTGAACTTTTCGATGCTGCCATCTGCAACATGCTTTATCTTGTAGAGCCATCTGGAAGTAACAATTGATTTACCTTCAGGCCTCGGCACTACCTCCCAAACATCGTTCTTCATAATAGAAGAATACTCCTCCATCATGGCCTCTCTCTAGACCTGCTAGTTGGTTGCCTCCTCATAACTAAAAGGCTCAGAGTCAACAATGCTTGTTACGAATGCCATGTAACTACAACACTGCTCAGGTGGTTTACTCTCTCTAACCTGTCTCTTTGGCCCAACAATTGATGTGGCCTCGGGTAAGGTATCTTGAAGCCACTTGGGCTTCCTCTTCCCTGAGCATACTTCTCCCATCAGAGTGAAAGAATTCTCATCATCATCAGAAGCCTGAACTCCTGAAGGCCTGCCAACTAACCTCATGCCTGAATCTGTGCCTATAGATGCTGAAGTACCATGCGAACAGTCCATTAGTGGACTACCCTGTGAACTGCTCTGCGGACTACCCTGCATGTTGCCCGAAGAACCACCCACCTCACTATGAGAGCCACTGCTCACTCATGGACCTAACACTGTAATCGATGTACCTCCTGATCCCTGACCACTGGATCCCTGTGACTGACTTAGCTGCTCTTGAGGGTCTGGTGACTCTAGATACTCGAACTCCCGTGACCTCTTGAAAGCTCTCTCCTCCTCGAACTTCACATCTCGCTTGACAACCACTTTCCTTTGCACAGGAATATAGATCCAATAAGCTTTCGAGGTCTCGCTATAACCCACAAAGATGCCCTTGTCTGCAGTGGGCTCTAGCTTGGTCCTGTTCTCCTTGGGGACATAGGAATATGTAAGGCACCCAAAGATATGAAAGTGCCCAATATCAGGCTTCTTCCCAGAAAAGCCTCCTTCGGAGTCACATTCCCCAAGGCACGATGTGGACTCCTGTTCTGCAAGTACACAACAATGTTTCAGGCCTTTGCCCACAAATATAAAGGTAACCCCTGATCATGAAGCATGGCTTTGGCAGCCCCTACAATGGATCTGTTCTTCCTCTCTGCAACCCCATTCTGATGGGGGTTGTAAGGAACTGTGAATTCCCTCCCAATGCCTGCCTCAACACAAAAATCAACAAACTCACCAAGGGTATACTCCCCTCCATTGTCCGACTTGAGGACCTTTATCTTCGTACCTGTCTGGGTCTCCACAAGAGCTTTGAACTCTTGAAACCGCTTGAAGACCTCACTCTTGGTCTTCAAGAAATAAATTCAGGTCTTCTTGGAGTGGTCATCAATGAATAAAACATAGTACTCATAGCCACTCAAGGATACATGAGACATTCGACCACTCACATCGGTATGAATCAAGTCAAGGATCTCGGTCGCCTTGCTGTCACCGCTGGGAAAAGGGGATCTGGCAAACTTCCCCATAGCACATCCTCTGCATGCATCAAGGTGATCAGAACTGAAATCTGGCACACTAGTGGTGATCTCCCACAATGTACTCAAGGCCCCATGATACATGTGCCCCATCCTGCGGGCCCAAATCTCACACAACTCTGAACTGCAAGATCTGCTGTTGGTCCTGTCTCGGGTGCTGCTACTTAATGCCATCAGGGGCTGGAATGAGAACTTGTACACCTTGGCATGGCGCACACCAATCTCTCTAGCTGAAGAAGCTGGAATTCCCCTAGGATATATAAGCACATGCCCTCTCCTGAATAACGCATCATACCCTCTGTCCTCAAGTGCTGAGACGGATATCAGGTTCTTCTTCATTCCAGGCACATATAGAACATCTGACACTTTCAAGGGAGGTTTGGGTCCCCTATCAAATGTCAATGTTTCCACACCGACTGCTCTAACAATGTTGTCATCACCAAGTACTACCTCCATATCGATATCGCCCTCTGAAAGCTCTGAGAAGTACTCTCTGACTTTTGTCATGTGGTGGGAAGCGCCACTGTCAACATACCAAACGCTAGAAGATGTTCTACTAGTAGCGGGGAATGCACACTCCCTCTGAACCTGTATGGCAGGTGATCCTGCACTAGTGGCCTCACAAGCTATGAACCCAAACTCCTAATCAAAGCTCTATGAGAAGCTCTCTATCTCTACAGAAGCTGCCACGGGTTTCAATTTCCCTTTCTTGTTCTTCTTCTCCGGACACACAACAACATAGTGTCCCAACTTTTGACAATTCCAACATTTGACTTTGATATAGTCCTTGTTCTACTGCTTGCCTTTACCTTTGCCTTTGCCTCCACTGTTGGAAGCTTGCTTCTTTGCTCTCCCCTTCTTGCCTCTTGCTAACAATGCCACATTGTCATCTTCCTCCACCTGTTTGGCTGCCCCAAGATGGTTCTTTCTGATCTCATTCTGAATGCAATCATCCCACAACCTCTCCCATCTGGGAAGGTTTTCCTGTGCAACAATGCCATGCACAAAATTCTCCCAAGTCATGGGAAGACCATTTAAAGCAATCCTCACCAATTCAGTGGGTGCATTGATCTCATCTACAACTGCCAACTCATCTCTCATTGAAGTGATCTTTGTGAGGTATACTGTAACACTGTTAGTCTTAGCCATTTTAATGGCCTCCAGTTTTTCCTTTAGGATCATTTTTCTGTTTTCATTTGAGCTCTAGTAAAGACTGGTCAAGGCTGTCCACATCTCATGTGCATAAGTCTTTCCTCTCACATGAGGAATGACATGATCTTTGACTCTTTCCAGAATCAATCTTTTTGCTTTAGCATTATTTTTGTTAACCTTTGCCAACTATACAGGGTCAGTAGGTATTGCTACTGGGTTCTGTGTGGTATTTACCATAATGCCCCAGACTTCTGCTTCCTCAAAGATGCTTTGGATTCTCTCCTTCCATGCACTGTAGTTGTTTTGCCCATCCAACCTGTCTTCAACTCTCAAACCCAAAGACATGTTTCACTGTCCTACCAAACTAAAAATTCCAAATCTGTGGTAAAAGTTTCTGTTTTCTGTGTAAAAATCAGCTTGCTGTAATTTTCACTTTGCTGTCCCAAACTGCACTTTTCAGCCAACCAAGCTTTGATACCATGAAGAAATTTCAACCCCCACTCCGGTTATCAATTTTCCTTATCACTCCATGCATTTAGTTTTAAATCCAAACATGATAAAAATTCTAAAATCTGGAAATAACAATATTTTTCTGAAAACACAAATTTAGAGATTTTACAACTGCTGAAATTGCAGAAGTAAAACACAATAAAATTATGACAGTGACAAACAGAAAATAACACAGTGATTTTTGGTCAATGTGACCTTGGAAAAATCCCCTACAACTCTAGGGGAAAACTAGTTTGAGAGCTCTTCTTTATTTCTAAAAATGCTTTTACAGACACTGAAATACTCGGTAAAAATTCCAGCAACCACAAATTACAATTTATCTCGATTTCCGTGCTTGAACTCCACCTCAAAAATCATGCCAATCAGCAAACAACGAAAACATAATTTTTTTCCAGCAATAAAACAACATTGCTGTACGGTTTGCCTCAAAAAACGTGCCCAGAACTTGCTGTATAGATTTCAGCGGTACGACTGCCTCAAAATTTGTGCCCAAATTTGCCTCGAAATTCTTGCACTTGTTGTCCCTCTTCCTCGATGTCTGTGCCTTTCTCCTGCTGTACGATTTTGCCTTGGTATGCATGCCAATAAATGCTGTTGCCCAGATTTGTTGAAATGTCTTCTTGCTGTTCTCTTTCACTTCCTCACTACTCATAAATTTTCTCCTTGCTCTCTCTTCTCTTTCTCTCAAATGCTCATGAAAGAATGAATTGATCTTTTTCTCTTCTCTTCTCCTTTTACTCTCTAAATGACCTTTTAGGTTACCCTAAGATCTAATGGCTGAGATTCATTTAGATCTAGGATTGAGAATAAATGTGCATTTAATTCTCACTTTCTATTTTTTAACTCACCCACTTAAATAAAGACCCACTTAGCCTTTTATTTCCATAGTCATTTTTTCACTTTCTAATTATTCATTGACTTTAATAAAATCACCTTTAAATTAGAATGTAACTTTACTACTTATAAAGTCACTTTTAAATTAAATTGACTTTACCATTTATAAAGTCACTTTAGGAGAAAAGTACAAATAAATTTGGACACTTTTCCCTAGGCCAAAGATCAAAGCCTTAGGGAACCACTTGTCCTCTGGTACCCAAATTTTAACAAATGAGTTGTAGTGCCCATAAACAAGTGGAATTGTTGTATTGGAGGTTGTCTTCCTTAATTGGTTGAGTAATTTGAGTTTGCAACCACTAGTTTCGACTTGCGAATGTGTGATCGACAAATTTGATTAGATGATAATTTTGATGGTTGTGTGGACTTGAGTGGATGCAGATTCTTTGGTTCACATTTTGAAGGAAAAATCATTTATCTACCTAGAGAGGAATACTTGGAGAATATTCTTCTTGCATAATTGGTTCTTTTGTCTTTTGCTGCAACATCATCATCATGTTGGCCATACGCTGTTAAAGTTGGAGCTCATGTAGCAAGATGTACATAGAATGAGAAGTGGGGATAGCTTGATTGTATTCCAAAAACAGTTGGAGTATGTTCATCATATTATTCCTTAGATTTTGTTGAAATCATCGTTTTAGAAAATGTGGAATTGGTGCTTATTTGGTGAGCTCTTCAAGAAATTCATGTGATGTTATTTTCTAGCTATTTGTGGAACAATGTTATCATAATCGAACCGGTGATCAAACTGAAAAACCTTGTGGACCGGGAATCAGACTGGAACCAGCAAAAAACCAGAAAAAACTGGTTTACCAAAAACACATAAAATATTCATATTTTAAAGAAAAGCATATATATATGTTTGCATCCATATGAATCCAATCCATTTATATACAAATAAGCAAAATTTCTCATTTATATAGCATGTAAGGGTGCACAAAACCAAAATAGCATTGAGTGCAATCCATCCCTAAGCCAAAAATACATCAACAAATAGGCTCTAGATGGCCTCAACCATCCAAAAAAAATCATGCTACAACAAATACCTACATATCATCAAAATCATTGCCTATATTGAGATCTTTGTCACTAATATAACCCTCTAAGCATTAAAATAAGATAGAAAAAACGTAGCATGTCAAGTCAAGATTTTGTTTGAGTGATGGGTACATTTTTAGTAGAGTCATGTTAGAGAAGTTCAACAACCAATGCCACCAACATCAAAGTACATAGAGGGATTGACACTCTTTATTAAATACTAGTTCCTTATCCTTGTACATGAAAAAATTCAGTGGAAACGTTGCAATCCACACAATCCTAATACCCTGAAAAATTGTTAAGTCTACTGTATTTGAGTGAAATCTAAAATTTTACTTTCTCCATATGAAATCCAGTGAGGTTGGAACTTGGAACCACTCAAACATCCTGAGTCATCTCATGTTAATGTTAAGAACCTCTTCAACTAAGGACCATTGAGGCAAGCCCAGGTGCACTCCTTCCACACTATTGTACTATTGCCCCAATTTCTTAATAAAATGGCTCAGTTGATTCTTATTTCTGGAGTTTACATGGGTGTTTACTGAGTGTTTGAAATTTCTGGTGTTATATTTGTTATTTGCTTTGCATATCATTGTTTTTCCTAATTAGGAACATTATAGTGGTATCATAACTTAGATCTTGGCTCAACCGTGGGGGAAATTTCCTATGAACGAGGAGGATAGGCAGAACGTGACTTATCGAAGGCAGAGGTACAGGAGCAGGGAAAAAGAGTTGGAGATTACACCTTATATAGAGGCACGTGGGAAGGCAATAATTGTAGCTGAGACGAGGAAGCCAAGGAGTAAGGAAGAAGCAACATTCGATAGCCTTTTGAAGGCCTTGAATGATTCGACTAAGGGATAGAAAGAGATGTTGGAGGAGATCAAACAACAGAATAGGGACAAGAGCCTTCATTGTGAGTTCCTATTTGGGCAGACTTCAGGGGCCTCACAACAGTATGACCACCCTTCACCAACCAATCACTCACCAACTTTTAGTGGGCCATCCATAATCACGTTGCCTACTTTCCTACCATCAACACCTAGTGAGCACGGAGGAGCAGATGACTAGATGCTCATGGGGGATTTCTTCAAGGAGTTTTAATCCATGCGGGAAGATTTCAAAGAAGCCATGTCATTCTGAGACTATTGGCAACTCAAACAAAATGAGAAGAGCAGGTACAGTGGGGGACCAAGTACACAGAACTCGGAGTTGCAGCGTACCATTGGGAGGATGTACTTTCCCACATATGATGGTTCTGCTAAGTGTACAGCTCGAGCTTGGGTGGAGAAGTTGGATGCTTGTTTCTAACTTAATCGGATGACGGAGGTGGAAGCCATCAAAATGGCTACCTTGCACTTGGAGGGGGAAGCACATGAGTGGTGGTTTCATGGCTTGTCCACATTAGGGGATGCCAACGTGACCTCTTATGAGGACTTCACATGAAGAGTGGTGGAGCGTTTTGATAGGAGGGACCCAGAGACTCACTTTAGGGAGTTGACCCAACTTAGACAGACTGGCCACCCTGACCATTACATATCAGAGTTTTGAGGGTTTTAATTATGGTGCCAGATCTATCCGATGTTAGGAGGGTGTACACATTCATAGAGGGGTTACTTGAGCCATTGCGTGGACTGGTGAAGTCATGCCCTCTACCTTGCAGGAGGCGGTGACTTGTGCGAGAGATTTGCAGGGGTCAATCCCCAAGACCAGGGCACCCATTCCATCACGGACTCCCTACCCACAGAAGGGAGGTGACATTAGACCCCCACCACAGTGAGTAGCCTAGGGGCGTGGGCAGTTAGATGAGGAGACTAGGAGAGACCTCCAGAGGAGGAAACTATGTTTTACTTGTCGGGAGCCATGGGCACTAGGCCATCGGTGCACATCGGGCAAGACCCACTATATCGAGGTCTTCTCGGATATTGATTAGGAGGATGATGTGGAGTTGGAGTTTAGCGGGGGAGATAGCGAGGGTTAGGTAGAGAGAGGACCACCACCACCGCCACCACCTGGGGGTGCACCTTTCACACCATTTGGGGGAGTCCTCGCTTCTTTGCGTGGAATTCCCAAATTTTTGATTTTGAGGATTTGAGGCACAGTACAGGGACAATGTGTCTCAGTTTTGGTACACAACAGGGCCACCCACAATTTCATTGATGCCTAGATGGTTTAGAGGCGGGGCATCACTACAGAGGAGTTCGAGGGGTTCTCAGTTCCAGTGTCGGGGGACAGGACTATGCAGTGCACTTGATATGTTCCTGCTTTGATTGTGACCGTGGGAGCTGCTCGGTGATACATCATTTCTTTCTTGTGGATGTGCTTGACACCAACGTGGTAATGGGTGTCCAGTGGCTCTACTCTATTGGCCGGGTCACCACTGATTGGAGGAAACTGGAGATGGAGTTCACGGGGCTGGATGGCAAGCTGGTAGTTCTTCGAGGCATGCATTCGTACCCTCCATAGATAGTTGCAGCGCACAGGATGGAGGCTGACTTGAGGCATGGGGACATAGAATGGGCAGTAGAGCTGAGGATTTCGGAGGTTGGGGGACAACCCAAGCCACCTCACCCAGACATACAGGCCATCTTGGACAGATACCCGGTAGTGTTTTGGGACATATCACTAGGGAAACCACCTATTCGGGGTTTTGAGCACACCACTGAGTTGGAGCCTAGGGTGCAAGCAGTTATCACCACTCCCTATAGGCATCCTAAGGCCTACAAGGACGAGATCAAGCATGCCATCAAGGAGTTGCTAGCATTGGGGCACATTAGGCCAAGTTCTAGCCCCTTCGTTTCATCAGTAGTTCTGGTAAAGAAGAAGGATGGGACTTTGCGCATGTGCATTGATTACAGGGCGCTCAACAAGACCTTGAAGAACATATACCTCATCCCACGCATTGATGAGCTGATGGATGAGCTTAGAGGAGTCAAAGTACTTCTCTAAGATAGATTTGTGCTCGGGGTACCACCAGATCGGGGTGAGGGATCAAGACATCCCCAAGACGACTTTCAGATGCCACTATGGGCACTTTGAGTTCTTAGTCATGCCCTTTGGGTTGACCAATGCACTTGCCACTTTCCAGTCATGCATGAACCATGTATTCCGTGGGCAGTTGCAGAAGTTTGTGTTGGTGTTCTTCGGTGATATCTTGATTTACAACCGGATATGGGAGAAGCATTTGCAGCACTCGGAGATGGTGTTGTGTATTTTAGAGGAGCAACAGTTTTACACCAGGCTGTCTAAGTGTGAGTTTGGGTTGACAAAGATGCTCTACTTGGGACATATTATTGGCACAGATGGATGAGGGTGCATGAGAAGAAGATTAGGGTCATCCGGGATTGGCCTAACCCCGGAATATGACCGAGTTAAGGGGATTCATAGGTATATGCATCTACTACTAGAAGTTCATAAAGGGCTTCTCACAACTAGTGGCTTCCCTCACAGATCTGACGAAGAAGGGAGATTTTACATGGATCGACAGGGCACAATCGACATTTAATTGCCTCAAGGAGGTGATGAGTAGTTGCCCAGTTTTGGCGCTTCCGGATTTCATACAACCATTCACATTGGAGTGCGATGCATCAGGAGAGGGGGTTAGCGCAATATTATCTTAGGATGGACACTCCATTGCTTTTGAGAGTTGAAAACTCCTTCCACATGAGAGATCGTATTCTATCTATGACAAGGAGATGTTTGCCATCATGCATGCGTTGGCCAAATTCTGGTAGTACCTAGTGGGCAACAGATTCGAGGTGAAGATGGACCACAATAATCTTCGCCATTTATGGGGCAGCAGGGCCTCAGTGACAAACAATGGAGGTGGGTCCGCAAGGTGTAGGCCTACGTCTTTGACATTGAGTATGTCAAGGGCAAGCACAAAATGGTAGCAAATGCATTATCTAGGAGGCTCGCGACACTTTCAATCATGAGCATTTGCCTTGATTGGAAGGCGCAATTGTTAGTGGAGTACTCCAAGGACCAGTGGGCATGCGAGATTTTGGAGGGCATTCACCCTGATGAGTGTTATAGGGTGATGGCTGAGGTCATTTACTACAAGGGGCATATATTATTGGTGTCGGATTCACAGTTGAAGGAGAGGATTCTCCATTCAGCTCATGACTCCCCATTGTTGGGACACCAGGGGTTCCAGAAGACATACATGATTGTTAGAGAGCATTTCACATGGAAAGGCCTCAAGGGGGACGTATTGAGATATGTGCAGGAGTGTGAGGCTTGCCAGAGGAACATGGGTGAGTTGACCCATCCAGTTGGGTTGTTATAGCCACTTCCCATTCCTGAGGGGAAATGGGAGAGTATCTCCATGGACTTTATCACAGGACTCCCCACGGTGCAGGGCAGAGATTGCATTTATGTGGTGGTCGATCAATTGACCAAATGTGCCCACTTCTTCGTCATCCCGACACGGTACTCAACGTCACAGGCGACCGAGTTGTTCTTCAGGGAGGTCTTTCACTTGCGTAGGCTTCCTAAGACCATAGTCAGTGACAAAGATAGTTGGTTCATGGGGGAATTTTGGCAGAAGCTCTTTAGGTTAGTGGGCACTGAGCTCACCCCTAGCACTAGTTACCGTCCACAGATTGACGGTCAAACGGAGAGGGTCAACAAATGGTTGGAGGGCTACCTACGGAACTATGTGGCTGAGCAACAGAGGGCATGGATTCAGTGGTTATATCTGGGCGAGTACTACTACAACACCTTCCACCACATGTCCATTGGTATGTCACCTTTTCGTGCCTTGTATGGTTATGATGCTTTGTCTTTTGCTGACATTGTTTTTGGAGACAGCCAAGCCCCAAAGGCCAAAGATTGGATCTAAGAGAGCCAAGATATCGTCAAGGCTCTCAAGGATAATTTGTTGACAACCTAGAATCAACAAAGATGTATGCAGATCAACATAGGATTGAGAAGCAGTTTGAGGAAGGGGACTTGGTTTTTCTGCGGCTATAGCCATATCGCCAGTCTACGTTGAAGCAGAAGGGGGCCGAGAAGCTACAACCACGTTTCTATGATAGCGTGACTAGGAGAGTTGGGGAGGTGGCCTATTAGTTGGAGCTCCCACCAGGGAGCAAGATTCACAATGTTTTTCATTTCTCATGCCTCAATAAGGTATTGGGGCAACGAGTGACAATAGCTACGGAGTTGCCTCCACTTGATGATGAGGGACATCTAGTTCTGGAACCGGAAGCCATTTTGGAGACTAGGCAAAGGAAGTTGAGGAGTAGAACTATCAGGGAGTATTTAGTACAATGGAGGAGCTTGTCGGATGAGGATGCCACATGGGAAGGTGAACACATACTTGAACATCCAACACTGAAGTTGCTTGGGGACAAGCAACATTTGGGAGGGGAGGACTGTAATTTCCCTTCCTAAATTAATTTGTCCCAAAGTTTATTTTTCCACAATTTTTACATTTTTGGTAACCATGGGACCCACGAAATTTTGGGAGAAAAACTTAGGAGAAAAAGGGAGGTCGAAATACTTGGTTAGTGGAGAGTGGGTGCCACACCAATGTTGCACAAAGCGGGGACGAAACGGGGACGTTTTTTGGAAGCAGGGACGCAGAAGCGTCATTTTCCAAAAACCTAGGAAGCGAAGCGTCTACTATATATATATATTTTATATTTTTTTTTGCATTTATATTCAAAATAAACATTCCAAATACCAAATTAGTTGTAGAAGACATGAAAACATGCATATTTTTGCATAAATCAAGATAGATATGGCCTCTATGATTCCATTGTAGTTACTAGTATGTACATCAATGATTAATTATTCGAGCATCAACCATCTATATTCTAGCAATTACAAACATACATCAAAGTTTTAAGCATGTTATAAAACATAAAACATTTAAGCATATTATAAAACATAAAACATAGAACATATTATGATTTATCTAGCAAGTGAGCAACTGTCAACATTTATCACGTCCAAAATTCAAATAATAATGTTTACAAAATAGGTCACTTGGTCACCGCCAAGCCAAAGGTCCAAATTCACAAGCCTACAAGTCTAATGATTAATCTATGACAAAAGTAGTAAATTGTGAATATATCTACTAATCTCTCCTCCTTCCACCACGAAGAGAACGTGGTGACGGGCCTCCATGTGGTGGCAATGAAGAAGATGGTGCCTATGGAAGTTGTGGCACTGAAACTAATGAAGACAAACCCCCTACTGTTGGTGTTGAACCATGGAACCTAGGAACCAAGGGACTAGATGGGTGTGGCATCTCAACTCGATCATCATCATTCTGGAATCGCTACATGCATGCTCCCAAATGGACCAGTGCTAAGCATATAGTTGCTCAATTATCTCTGTACGAAATGCGTTTCGGAAAAAACTGAAACGCGGATCTGAAAAAACCGAAACGCGTTTGGGAAAAAACCGAAACGCAGATCAAGCCATAAGGTTTCGAAATGGCAAGAACCGCATTTTTCAGCCCGATCCACGTTTCGGTTTTTCCGAAATGCGTTTCGGAGGGCAGATCCCCCATGGATCCGTACGGATCGCAGATTGGGCTTTTGATCCGTGGGGGGGGGATGTTTCCTATAACACTGTGCCACACACAAAAGGAAAAACACACTTGCCTAAGGAGAAATTCGAATAGCCAAGGAAGGGAGGTCGAAAAGGTAGATGGAGGGGCCTACATGGGAAAAGGAAGCTCACTAATTATAAATAGGAGCTCAGCATCATTTGGGGTCTTTTGTCAATTGAACTCACTCTTGTTGCTCGAGCTGCTTAGCCAGGGCACTTGCTGTTTAGCACCTAGTTTTCCAAGCGGAGAACTTACCCTTTCTTCGGGGGACTTTGAGTGCCACCCTAGGGAGGTCAAATTGTACCACTTTGGAGTAGAGTTGGAGGGATTTTAGAGCCTATCATTTAATCATTTGCTCAGCTAGTTCGTGTTCGAGGAGGACACAAGAAGGGAGTATGCAAAGGTCATTTCAGGGGTCTTCTGGGTAGCACTTGCCAGGAGAATTTTGGTATTGGAGCTTTAGTGGGATATCAACATTTTGGAGGATTTTCAGAGAAAAAGGTTGTTGCTTGAAGGCAACACGAATTGTAGCTTCCTAGGCCAGTGTAGAAGCCTCTCACTGGGCACACGTGGGAGCTTGAGGAATGAGTTGGGGAGCTGGAGATTGTTGGGGGAAAAGGAGAACCTTGGGGAAGATTATCTCAGCCTTTTGGTGTGATTTGGAGCTTTTTCTGTGAGTTACAGGTGGGCCGTATTTCCCAGCAGCTGGAGGAGGATGTGGTATTTGGTGGCCGAATTTCGGGGGTCAAAACCAGGCCAAACCCTTTATGGGTTTTGGTGGGTTTTTGGTGAGGAGCTTGGGATTAATTTTGCAGAATTTTCTGAGCACTGGAGGTGGGGTTTTCAATAGTTTCTTTCCAGCAAACAATGCAAATTTCAGGGGCAGCGTAGGGTATCATTGGAGTAGCTGATTATATCATCTGTGCTTGTTGTTTTATCACTTGGGCTTTGTCACGCTTGCCATTGAGGCAAGCATAGGTGCACTCCTTCCACACTATTGTACTATTGCCCCAATTGCTTAATAAAATGGCTCAATTGATTCTTATTTCTGGAGTTTACATGGGTGTTTACTGAATGTTTGGAATTTCTGGTGTTATATTTGTTATTTGCTTTGCATACCATTGTTTTTCCTAATTAGGAACTTTACAAAACCAAACTCCTCCTTGTGGAATAGTGAACAATCACTAAGCTATTTTGGTTGAATAAGCACACAACTGCTTATACTAGAAATACAAATTTATAAATATTGTTATAAGAAGTGCCACCCCTAGGTTTTGTAAATGTCTTGCTACCTTTTGGAAATGAATCCTTCTATGAAACACCTTTGAATATGGATGAAACTTTCAATGACGTTTCAAATTTTTAAAATGCTCCGTCAGTCATTTCAAATTTTTTGTGGTCGAAATGCACAAAATACATATAATAGAAATACAAACATGCAGACTTGGTGCTGAAAATGCCACCCCTAGGTTTGTCAACTTATTGTTGCCTCTTGGAAATGGGCCCTTTTGCAAAAAACCTTTGAAATGCAGATGAAACCTTTCAATGGCATTTCAGATTTTGAAATGCTGATCAGTTGTTTCAACCAGCGTATCAACTATTTCTACAAACATTTGTCATTGAAATGAAAAAAGATAGAAAAAGCAAGTGCTAATCCTAATTTCTCACTGATCGAGTTATAAATAGAGGGCTTGGGCATTTCTTAATGTAACTCTCTTTTTGGATTTAGTTCCAAATTTGAAATTCATGGATGGTATGAAAATTTTATGTCTAATTGGTATATATATATATATATATATATTTCATATCGTAGCCATATTATTGTTGAAAAATCGAGGGGCAACTAGATTAGGTGATTTCTCTTTCTTGATAACTGCTTGTGATATCTTTTTACTTATCTTGATTAGATTCTTCTTCAACTTGATTATGATTGTGTTATTATCATCAAACAACGACCAAACCATAAAGAACAATGACACAAGAGGACACAAATATATGTGATCTGCCAGGGCCGAAACCTCTCCAATTGAGAGGAAAACCCACAAGAATTCTTCTCTTATAGAACTTTCAATTGACGAATTCCAAGACCTATGACCCTTGAGCAAGACCCTCCAAGACCAAGTCAAATCTTTCCTTTTTGATGAACTTTCCTTTCAGCAACTGTTGCAATTTCTGCCTCCAGCAAATTCTTCTATAACTTTGACCCCCCAGCAGAATCTTCCGCAACTTCGACCTCCCAGTAGATTCTTCTGCAATTTCAACCTCCAGTAGTTTCTTATGTAGAAACCTTTGCTTTGGCACGTGTGGAAATTATGGTAGTTTCCTCTTTGCTTAAGTTGATTCTCTCTCCTAGAGAACTTGACCTGCAAAGTGTACTTCTTGATGCCCTAACTCGATGTTTGCAACTCAACCTTTTTTGCTGCAATATGTGCCCTAATTCTTTCACACATGTGGAGAGAAATAGCCCAAAAACAATCCAAAAATACTTCGCTCTTCCTTTCCCTCCTTCGCTAGGTATTAGACTTCTTTTAGATAGATCGAACTTCTTTATGCTTGAGTGAATGCGTCCTTCAAGTGAGGTCAAAGTCTCCTTTATATAACTCTTCTACTAGGTTGAATTGCTTCTTTTAGGCCGACTTGTCCACTTGCGTAGGCGACTTGATCTTTGCAACATGATAGGGTCTTGGAGGGTCTTTTGACTGTATTTTGACTAAAATAAATTCCTTTTACAATGTAACATACCCAAGAAGGGTATTTCATACATGACAATGACTCTTTTGACATGTAGACTCAATGACAAGCCCCAAAAGCTCTCAATGGGAGCTTGACCTATGAAATAAATTTCCTTGAGCATGAAACTCATGACTCAAGAATAACAATAATAAATTTATTTTTCTCATTACATCAAGTACATAAAATCATGGTTACATATGTCATTATGAACACTGAACCTAGTTACATATTTCAACAATTATATCTTGATTTCCTGAAATTTTTCTATATCTATATATGTGCAACTTAGTTTGCAAAACTTTATAATATGTAAAATGCCATGGCCATGAGGTAATTTGAGATTCATAATGAGACATAATTTCAAGAAGGGAGTGATGCTGGAAAGGTTCTTAGATTGTGAACCAACACACTAACATAATGGATTTCAAGACGAGAGTGGTGCTGAAAGGGTTCTTAGATTGTGAACTAAAGCATCAACATAATGGGTTTCAAGATGGAGTGAATTTTAAAACTCTAAATGCTAATAAGATGTTAAAATAGAGTATTGAGTTTTTTCAAGACAAGCAAATCTTTAGTGTAGGGACAATGCTATTGGAAAGAAAACGATGCTCTAAAATTGATTTTCCTGATTGTGTTGAACCAATCGTGGTAATCAACATAATTCAAATCAAACACTAAAATGGAAGTTCAAACCTAGATGTAGGTGTTGAAATATGTAACTAGGTTCAGTCTTCATATGTATTATTGATTCTTGTATATTGTAAAATGAAAAGAAAATTATTATTATTATTATTTTTTATAGCATGGTTTTCATGCTCAAGGTCAACTTATTTTAGGTCAAAGCACCCATTGAGTGCTTCTAGGTTTTTTCATAGAGTCAAGAAGTCAAAGAGCCATTGTCATATGTAAAAGACCCCATTGAGCATCTTGTAACATGTCAAAAGAATTATTCTTGAGTCAAAAGTGTCAAATTACCCCTCCAAGACCGTCGGCCTGATAGTGGAGAAGTCGGCCTAATTAGGGCAATTTGTACTCCTGGAAGGGCTATATATAAGAGATCAGTTGACCTCATTTGATCACTCACTCATTCACTCATCAAGGAAGTGAAGGACAAGAAGAAGAAGGCGTGTGAAAGACTAGAAGGAAGAAGGAAGTCAAATTTTTTGACTTTTACACTCTCTCTCACACGTGTGAAGGAAGGCTAGGGTTTCTACAACACAAGGCCAAAGTTTTCAAGTTGCAAGGGAAGGGTCGAAATTGGTAGAAGAGAAGTTAATTTGGTCTCCTACAAGTCATAGAAGAGGAAGCAACCTAAGCGAAGGAAAGAAGAAGCCTTAGAATCCCCAAATTCTCCCACACGTGCGAAAATTGTAGTGATTGCACAGGTTGAAAATTTCAAACCTGCAGTGAGGGTTGAAAATGTGAAGCTGGGGATCGAAGTTTTGCAATTGGAAGAGATTTGACTTGGTAAGAAGCAGCACATCCTCCAAAAGGTTTGACTTGGTCTTAGAAGGGTCTTGGTTTTGGTCTAGAGGTCTTGGAATTTGTCATTTGAAGAATCTATAAGAGAAGAGATTTTGTGGGTTTTCCTCTCTAGGAGAGGTTTTGGCACTGGCTAGAAGCCTACATCTTGGGTCCTTGTGCACTATTGATATTCATGTTTTGGTAGTTGTTTAATGATAAGAACAACATAATAATAAGAGAAGAAGAGGGTAATACCCAATAAAAGTAAAAGAACACCACAAGCAGTTATCAAGTCTATGAGAAATCACTTCAACTGTAGCCCTATTGATTTCTGAACATGGTATTAGAGCTAAGGTTGACAAAGGCATCAAAATAGTTTGGGATATCTTACTATCTATCAAGAATTACATGACCAAGACCTTCTCTACAAAGAACAAAGGATTATTCTCAACACTTACAGGTTCTTTTGAAAATGACAACATATGAATACTTGGCAGTGGAGCTTCTAGATATATGATGGGCGAACATGGATAACTAAAGACTCTCTCAAAAGGAACATCTTCTTATTCAGTCGAGCTTGGAGACAAGAAGAACTATGCAGTCTGTTGTCGCACATAATGTCTAGGCACCGCGACAACGACTCAGATCGGTGGCTGTCACACTGATCCCCATTCTCTCCGTTTGAGTTGTCTCCCAATAGCAGACTAAGGGGGGTAGACCCTATGGAAATGAAATGAGGGAAGATTAGTTGGGAACCAACCAATCTGGGAAACACAACTAAGCAACCAATACTTGTTTAGATTGTGCAAGATTTTGAAGGATTTGATTTGAGGAAAATGATACCAGTGCCTTGTGGAGTCAACTATCTTGCGAAAGAAATAAAGTCCAAGTAATGGATGGGAACCTGCTGCTAAATAATTTGACTATCTTATATGAAAATGGAAAACTTAAAGCTATGTGAAATGCAGGGACTTGGTCAATTTTAGTTAAATGCTTGTTCTTGTTGACACCTAATCTTCATGATTGGGAATTTTATGTAAATAAAATAAATTGGGAAGGTGAACAGTCATTGGGAGATGAACAGAACAATCACTCCCTATTGTATATAATAATAGGTTACCTATGGAATAATACATGTATCAGTTTTCTGCCAAACTGGAGTTACTCCTGGTCTGACATGGTATCAGAGCCAGATTCTCAAAATAGTTGTAACTCCCTTCATTTTTGCTGTTGTGGGTTGTACGCTGGTTTGAGCACTGTTCTGACTGGGCTTTGTCCGTAATTAATGCATCTGTCCATATTCCTGCGCCACTGGGCTCTGTGCATAATTAATGCATCTGCCATACTCTCTGTCCATTTTAGTGTTGAACGCACATTTTTAGTTTTCTCATATAACGCTCCTCCAAATGCTTCGATGTTTGGTGATTCACTGCGTTGTTGGGTAAAACTATTTTTTATCTACGCTCCGCCCATACTATGCTTCTCTTCCTCCGTTGTTCGAACAGTTCCAATCTCCCTCCTCTCATTGGCTCCTTCTACTGACCGAAACGTTCACCATTTTTGCAACGCTGCACTATACCTCACACTGCTCCTCCGCATAGTTTATACCTTCTGCACAGTTTATACCACTCCCGACTCGACTGTGCTCCGTTGCCTCTCCACCAGACCCGACTCCGTGTTACACAGTCCATTGAAAACGTTGCAAACGCTCCTCGCTCTAAGTTGACCTGCAGGTTCATCTTCAGCAGTAGTACTTCATTTCTACAGGATAATGTAGAGGAAGATCACACGCTTGGCGCAGAGGAAGAGCGTAAATGTTACCAGGACCTAGTGCAATGGAAGCACGATATCACCTCTTTGAAGACCGATATGGTTTTAAAATTCGTTGAAGCTTTTCGTTGGCACACATATGAAGTGCATGAATTTATTTGCTTTGGTTTTTCAAGAACGTGGAATTTGAATGGAGTTTGTGGATATTATGTATGGAGTATATGAATGGTGAGCGTTGTATATAATGACCTGGTATATGGTATAAGGTTGAGTGCGGAAAGTTTTTCTTTTGCATTCCCATTTGCGTTGAATGCTGTATATTAAATGGTATATATTGATTGGCAATGCTGATCCAGCGCATTTTTTTAGTATGTCTTTAAAACGACTTTAACGCTGTCCCATATTTTAAAAACTGTCCAACACTTTAATGCTGCCATATTTTTATCACTGGCTTCAAAATCTAGAGAATCAAAGGGATTTATGGTGATTTTTTAGTCTTTTCAGTGAACTTTGAAATTGTAATATCGTTGCTGCTCCAACTTTGTAGAGCTCGCGGTGAATGATTGATTATTTTTAAACAACCAAAGTTATTTCCCAAAGAGAATTTTTGAGTACAATTTCACTGTATATCAGCAGAAGTTTTTTTTACAGAATGCATTCAATCATCTCTATGGTAGGAATAGTTCTCACTGGCAAGGAGAACTATCCTGATTGGTCCCGGATGATACAACACACCCTCATCTTCAATGAGTTGTGGAAAGGAGTGTGTGTCGGAGAAGGAGACAATGACCCAGAAAAGCCTACCTCAGATAAAGAGCTCGCCATTTGGGAAAACAAGAACAGCAAAGCTTATGCATTAATTGCATTATCTGTAAATAAAGAGGTGAGTCGCCATATTTCACATATTCAACTGCCTTTGAAGCTTTACAAAAGCTGAAAGAACTCTATGACTCACATTTTGCACTTGAAGTCGTCCAACTCATGATTAAACTCTTCACTCTTGAACTGCAAAATAATGATCCTCTTGCTCTTGCATCTCAAATAAAGTCTGTAATGCATGATATCAAATCCACTAAGGTTGAGCTGGATATCCCTCTTATTGCTTTTCTCAAGGCACTTTATCCTACTTACTCCAATTATCTTGAGTCTTTGCAAGCAAATGGAAATCCCAAATATGTGACCTTTGACTCTCTTGTGAAAAAGTTTGTTGAAAGAGAAAAAGCTTTTGGAAAGAAGACAACCCCTGAGTCTTCTGAAGAGACTGTGTGCCTTGCTCATAAAGAAAAACATCCTGCTCAAGATTCTACAAGAGGAAGAGGTGGACGAAGAGGAAGAGGAAGATATTTCAGAGGCAGGGGGGGCAGACATTCTCAAGGAGAAAGGCAGATTTACACTGTATTCGCTGCAAAAGAAATGGA
The DNA here is from genome assembly GCA_000404065.3 of Pinus taeda. Taxonomy (NCBI): domain Eukaryota; kingdom Viridiplantae; phylum Streptophyta; class Pinopsida; order Pinales; family Pinaceae; genus Pinus; species Pinus taeda. The sequence goes on along the minus strand of APFE030758316.1, from coordinate 72,918 downwards.
TCACATGATGCATCCACATGCAAGCTACCATGGGACAAAATTGAACAGAGAAGAAACCAACAGAAAGGTAAAACTGATGATACAGACAAAGGTAAAGCACCTGAATCCGCTCACTATGTTGAGGCACAATGTAACATTGGAGTAAATGAAGATTTTTTTAACACTTCACTTGCTTCCTGGAAAAATGATTGGCTGCTTGATTCAGGAGCAACCCGTCACATGACTCATAGAAAAGACTTTTTTGAAGATTTCACTGACAATGTTGATGGAGTAGTATACTTTGCAGATCAGTAAAAAATCAAGCCATCAGGGCTTGGCACAATCAGGCTTAAACTGCTTGGTCTTTCAGACTTTCTTTTGGATCATGTTCTATATCTCCCACAGCTCAAGAGAAACTTGCTGTCCTTGGTCCACATCCACCAGCAAGGT
>APFE030758316.1:49612-72469 GCA_000404065.3 Pinus taeda | reverse complement strand
TTGGAACCAAATCAATTGGCTGCAAGTGGGTCTACAAGAACAAGTACAAAGCTGATGGCTCACTTGACAAGCACAAATCTAGGCTTGTGGCAAAAGGTTTTGCACAGAAGGAAGGGGTCCATTATGAGGAAACTTTTTCCCCCACAGGAAAATGGGCCACCATCCGGACACTCTTTGCAATAGCAGCTCAGAACGGTTGGAAAGTCCATCAAATGGATGTAAAAACTGCCTTCTTGAATGGAGATCTAAAACAAAATGTTTTTATGTCCCAGCCTGAAGGATTTGCTGTGAAAGGACATGAACATAAAGTATGCAAACTTGCGAAGTCCTTGTATGGCCTCAAAGAAGCACCACGAGCCTGGTATGAAAAGTTAATTGAGCATCTTCTGAAACTCAACTTCAATCATTTTGATCTTGATGATGCAACTTTATTTGTCAAGAAAGTTGGCAAAACAGTTGTATATCTTGTGGTATATGTAAATGATCTTTTAATGACAAGGAGCAATGAAAGCTATATTGCATCCATAAAGAAAGAATTGGGGAAAAGTTTTGAAACTAAGTTGCAGGAAACGTGGGTCTAGGGTCCGTTTCCGTACTTTTCAGTAAAATAGCAATCTAGTAATTTGCTATTAAAACAAATGTCAATGGCAACAATATATTTTAAACCAGTGGTCTTATTACCATGCAATATTCAGATTTTTCTATGTGTAACAACAAAAAATTCAAATGACAAACTGATAATTAATAATTTAGAAAATTTCCGAGTTTAACTATTTCCAATCTAGTGATGCATTTGATCTTAAAACTCAGAAATGAATTGCTGAAAAAGCAGTGAAATAATATTCATAAATTTGTCAATTAGCATGCAAAAGTTTTTGGAAATAATTCTATTTCTGAAATGTACTACAATAAAAGATTTCAAACTAAATTTGCTGCTAAACTTCAGCTAATTGAAACTCTATGCCAGTGTTAGTCTTGCTTTCAATTTGATCAATGAAATGAGGTAAGGGTTTAAAGGATGTGCACCAGTCAGCCCTTAGGGGCTTGAAGATACTTGGAGACAAGCTGCCCAAGTCACTGAAAATCTTCCAATCCACATGCCAAACTCAATTTTTTTTTTGCTAAAAAATTTGTTAAATTTTTTTGGGAATTTTATGGGAAAAATTGGTAAAAATTATGGCGAAAGAGGCTGCTAGGATGAGAGGCTTGAGGGTGAGAGATGAGAGCAGGAATGGACAACGAAAAGGAGGCCGAGAAGAAGAAAGAGGGGAGGTTGTAAGGTTGGAGGTGAGGGCCGTAAGGGAGAAAGGGAGAGAGAGGGGAGGCCGTAAGGAGCAAGGGAAGGCCGAGAAAGGAGGAGAAGGAGGTTGAGAGTTGGAGGGATAAGGGAGGCTGAGAAGAGGGGAGGAGAGGCCGAGAAAAAAGGGGGTTGGAGATGGCCAGTGTAGGGCCTCAAGGCCCTAAAACAATTACTCACGATCTTTCTAAGAAATTTCTTCTACTTGCAAATAAGTTGGAGATCAGATCTTGTCTTCAAAATCCACAAAAATCGCATGCAATCTTCAGATATGTCCTGCACAAACAAAAGCTAGAAAACCCCAAAGCATGTATATACAAAAATATGAAATACCCAAAATCCCAATGAATTAAAAAAGTTGGAATTTACAAATCTACAATAATATTCCACAGATCTAGCAGATCTGTAGATCAAAGCCCTCAATTAGCCAAATTTAAACTATTTTGCACAAATTTATAAATAAACTAGAAATTTTAAAGAGGCACAAGCCCAAGAAAAAACCCTACAAATAAAATATTTCATAAGATGACTTCAGAAATTAAAAACAGTAGGCTCTTTAGATTCTGTAAACTGAGAGTCAGTTGGTCTAGTTGAGGACTTCCCCAAACGCCCAAATCCTGAATGATAACTTCTGCACGCTAAGATCTGATTGTTAGGCTAATAGAGATTCAAAATGATCATAAAATAATAGAGATTACGTGCAGAGCCTCCATGAGGTGAGAAAATTTCTGTTGAACCTGGTCCTTGATGAACCACTTGCCTTGGTGAAGGAGTTGGCCTACTTTGACAACTCGATATAGTTGGATCCTCTATTGGTGGGTGTTCTTGATCTGCGTGTCCATGATCATGTTAGTTGTGGCTTGTTCGATGCAGCTTGGGTTGAGCTCTGTTGGTGTTAGCTACTCAGCAATGTTGAATGCGTCCAACAATGGCAGAAAGTATGGTCGCAGTTGGTCCATATTGAATACTGGTTGTAGGCCAAGGAATGGTGAAATGCTGAGCTCGAAGGCATTGTCCCCTACATCCTTGGTGATGGTGTACGACCCATATTTAAGCGGGCGTAGTTTGCGGTGAGGCCTAGTGAGGCTCTCCTTCTGCAAATGTAACCAAACATTGTCACCCACCTGGAACCTGTGTGGCACTCGATGCTGATCATGACGCTGCTTGTACTTAGCATTGAATTTGTCCAATATGTTATGGACCGGCTCACGGATGTGCTGAATGCGCTCAATCAAGCTGTTAGCCTTGTAAGCTTCGACTTGGACATGAGCCGAATCTGCCTGAGTAGCTGCAAATTGTATGGCCACATCAATGGGACATAGTGGTTAGAATCCCAATCCCACCTGAAATGGGTTGTGTCCAGTTGAGCTATGGAGAGATCTGTTGTAACTGTGCTGGACATAGGGGAGGCTTTCATCCCATGCGAGTGGATGCTTCGAGTTGTACATGCGTAGAATGTGCACGATCATCCTGTTGACGATCTCTGTTTGGACATCGGTTTGGGGGTGGAAGGCTGTGGACTTAGTGATTTTGGTGTACAACATCGACCAGAGACTTGACCAAAATGTACTTAAGAACTTGTTGTCCCGATCTAAGATAATGGACTGTGGGATCCCAAAGTGCACCCACACTCGTTCAAAGAAGAGCTTAGCAGTCGCTTCTGTTGTGATATTCTTCTTGCAAGTCGCCAGAATGGCCATCTTAGAGAATCTGTCTACGAACACGAAAACGTAGTCATTGCCATACTTAGTAGAAGGAAAGCCCAACATGTAATCCATGGAGATGGATTCCCAAGATCGACTAGGAGTAGGTAGAGGAGTATATAGGTCTTTCTTCTTGATGGTCAGTTTGGCAATGGCGCAGGCAGTGTAGGATCTGATGTACTTCCCAACATCCCGTTGAAGGTTCAGCCAATAAAAATACTTCCGCAACACTGTCATTGTTTTCTCTACCTCGAAATGTCTAGCGACCCGACTGTAGTGCGCCTCCCAAATCATCTTGGCATGCTTGCTTGAAGGAACACAGGGGTGCCCCAGGTGGCATAACAATGCGTCCTGGAGGTGAAAATTTGGAACTTGCTTGCCTTCTAGAAGCGTTCGGTATGTGTTGCCGAATTCTGGATTGCTCTTGTAAAGATGCGGCCAATCCAAAGTCTCCTGTCCAGAAGAGTCGAGCATAGTGGTCAACGCCATGACTGATGGTCGACTGAGGCAGCCTGCAACATTATTGGTGCTGCCCTTTTTGTACTTAATGTTGAAATGGAACTATTGCAGGTATGTGGACCATTTGTGATGGCGATTGTTCTGCAACTTTCCTTGTGTCTATATGAACTATAGGGGCCAGTGGTCGGTGTAAATGACCATTTCCTTCCCCAGAATGTAATGCTTACATTGTTGACAGGCCTACACAATGGAATACATCTCTTTGTCATAGGTGGGATACTTTCGGATTATGTTTGAAAGTGTCTCACTATGATATGCCACTGGATACCCTTAGTAAGAACTGCATCAATAGCATAGTCAGAGGCATCTGTGTCAATCTCAAATGGTTGCTGCAGGTCTGGTAATGTGAGCGCTGGTGCAGAGCAAAGGCAATTCTTCAACTTGACATATGCCTTCTGTTGGGATTCAAACCAAAAAGAACTTTTCTTTCACTCCACTCTTGGTGACATGGCTCAAAAGCCAAGTGATATGAGAGAACCCCAACACGAATTTGCAGTAGAAATTGGCAAGACCTAGAAAGATGCAGAGCTCTGTTAGAGTGGTTGGGGCTGGCCAATCCCGAATAACTTGTAGCTTGGCTGGGTCCACATGCACACCCCACTCATCAATGATGTACCCCAAATATTGAACCTAGGTCATACCAAAGGTGCATTTCTCCAAATGGGCACACAATTTGTGTTGTCGCAGGGTTTGGAGGACCTGTCAAATATGGTGGAGGTGCTCTTCCTAACTTTGGCTGAAGATTAGGATGTTGTCCAAGTACATTACCACAAATGAGTTGGTGAAGGGCCACAAGATATCATCCATCAACCTCGTGAAGGTTGCGGGGGCATTTGTCAACCGGAAAGGCATGACCAACCATTCGAAAATGCCCTCCCTGGATTTAAAGGCAGTCTTTCACACATTGGAGGGTTTGATTGGTGCCTGGTGATAACCGGACTTCAAGTCAATCTTGCTGAAATATTTGGCCCCCTTGAGCTTTCTAGAAGGTCATCAATCCGTGGGATTGGATACCTATTCTGGACAGTGATCTTATTTGGCGCGCAATAGTCAATACGGAGTCTCCAGGTCCTGTTATCACTGCAGGAAGCTCTCCTAGGTTGCAGATCGGAGATGACTGGTAACATATAATCTTCAATATTGTTCTCTGAACTATTGGAATGAATGATGGTTTGGATCAAACCAGATAACCATTTCAACTTTGTTTTTATCTAGACATGCATGAACACCCTCAACTTTTTAAGGCTTTAGACCACTAAAGTTCAATAGTTTGTAGAGTCAATGGATAGATGGAGAATACTGACCATACCAGCAGATGCATATATAAGCACACATATGAATGGCTAGCTAGAGGCAGTAAATGAAGAATACTGACCATACCGGCAGATGCATATATAAAACACAAATGAATGGCTAGCTACAGGCAGTAAAAAAAGCTTGCAAATCTAATTTATCAAAGCAGAGATAAGATGACAGTTATCTGGCCTTAGACACAAGAAACATGAACAACGTGTTCAAGTGCAAGCTTAGAATAGAAGAGAAAATGGACATTGAACATGTAACAACAAAAGAAAGTTATATTTGCTAGAACGAAGATGAGAAGCTTGAGTAGCAAAGTCTCAATAGTCTCCAGAAGTTGAACCCTTCATACATTTAGTTTTCGGCTTTTTATAGGCCTTTTACAATGCGCCTGAGCTCTCAAAGGCTCAGAGTGTCTTAATCTTCCTCTTTGTCTTTTCAACAGTTTGATGCCCTGACTAGGCAAGCGTGGGCTCGGAAGTTTCTTCTTCTGACAGCCGAGTAACTGCTTTAGGGTAGTTTGCTGCACTGTCTGGGAGCTCTCTCGTGCTAGAGATGCTCCATGATCATTTGTTGGTTTTGGATAAGCTGCGCTGTTGATGCTTCATGACCGATTATGTTTCGGGCTGTGTTGCGCTATTGATGCCCATGATATTTTTGTTTCGGGCTAGCTGCACTGTGCTGCTCCATGACTACTTTGTCGGTTTGGGATGAGTTGTGCATGCTGTGGCCCTTGTTATTTAGAATGACTGTTTTTCTGTTAAACACAGAAAAACACAACAACACTGTAAAAATCCTTCCAAGTTCTCAACATTTCGGACTTCAAAAGTCCTTAAACATGGCATATTTATCTATTGGGTCCGCCTTTGTAGTGACATCACATCTCCATCATTGATCTGGGAGTTCTAGATCCAACGGTTGTGATCCTTTTCGGGCGGCTCTTTTGTACTGGAGTTAACCACTTGATGAGGGTGGTTTTCTCTCTCCTCATCATGGACACGTGGCGGCTGCTGTATGGCATTTGGCGGAGCTTGGCCTAAACCACTTATCGCCTTTGGCTCTCCCGAATTCTTGCCGGTTTTGTGATTTTCCTTTTATTTTGGAAATGTGTCGAAAGCATTGGAAACTACGAAAAATCGGCCCTGAAATATTTATATATTTCATTCTCGAACCCTTTCGGGTCCGGGCCTTATCGCATCGGCGCCGCTCCTTGTCTCCCCTTGTATTTCATTAAATAATGAAAATATGCGAAATACATTAAAAAATGGCTTTCTGCGGATTTCAAATTTTATGCAATTCCCTTCCTGGACCCTTTCGGGTCTGGGTCTTATCACATATCGCAAACCCAAGCTTCCCTTTGTATTTCGTTATATAACAAAAATACACAAAAATGCGTTGAAAAAGGCTTACCCACGGACCTCAAATATTATGAAATCTTATGTATATAACCGTCGGGTTCGGTTATCGGGTCGCACATATGAATGTGTAAAGGCCCCGCCCCTTGGTGCTGCGATATAGCGGTGCGACTTGTCGCAATCGCATATCGCTCAAGCCAGAGGCCTTTTATATAACGTGGCGTATGTCCTTGCCGATTGCGATCCTGCAACGCGATGTGGGCCACCGATCTGCACGCGCTTGATCGACAGTCCACATTGCATCGCTGATTGCCATTGCTCTGCGCACTTAATTCGCCTGCTTCCTCCGCCGATTGCGACCCGCCGATCCGATCATCGGAGATCGCTGATCAGGGTGTCCTCCGCCCAACCTTAAGTCGTCCTCTTTGCTCGGCCGATTGCGATTTGCCACTTAGATCTGGGCCGTTGATCGGCCAGATCTAACAGCTGCTGTGCATTGCACTGTCTAAGCCTGCGATTCATGGTTTTTCATTGTTTCTCTTTGGTTTTTTCCTCCCGATAGTGATTTTCCTCTCTTTCAAGGGCTCTCCTCTTGAGCTTATTTCGATCTTTAGATGATCTTAAACAATATTTGAAGACTTCAAGAGGATATATGGATCCATTGGCATGATTTTAAGCAAATTTGGAGACTTTGGGGCATATTTGGATCCATTTTTGGGCCATTTGCCAACAAGGCTAACACTAGCTCCTTCTGGGGATGAAATCCTCCCTGTGTGGTTTCAAGAACTACAGAACAATGCCTTTCCTGTAAAACCAAAATCAAATCTTCCTTCTAGTGTTCCATTGGGCATGGAGTCTATTTTGCAATGAAATAAAAACTGGAAAAAACATATTTACAATACCAAGGCTTTAAAGCCTTAAATGAAATAAAGTTTGAAGAACAACCCATTGACCGGGCCATCAAAAACACCTTCCCCCTCTAAATTGTGCAGAATGAAACTGTCACTCATTTAAACTTGAGCAATGACCAACAGACTTGTCCATAAGGCATCATGGTTGCCCTTCTTTTCCTTCAACGCATCCCCTTTAAGAACACAGTCACCAAACTGAAAATTGACCCTTTTTGCCTTTCTGTTAAAGGTTTCTTTTTCTTGGTCAATTTCTTCAATCTGAAGAAAAAAAGCTCCAAAATCAGTGTCAACAGCATAGATGGGATACTTATTCTGGACAATGATCTTATTTGGCGCGTGATAGTTAATATAGAGTTTTCAGGTCCCGTCCTTGTTTTGTACCAACACGATCGGGCTCCCACATGGTGACGAACTTGGCCTGATGTGTCCTTTTTGCAACAACTCCTGAATCTACTTCCTGATTTCATCGTTCTCCAGAATAGAACGTCGATAGATTGGCCCGTTGGGTAGCGGCACGCTCGGGGTCAGATCGATGGAGTGCTTACCTGATAGTGTAGGGCTACCCCTATGGGTGAGGTGAAGATGTCCCTGTACTCCTCCACGACCTTGTCTATCTACTGCTGTTGTGCGGAGGAGCCTTGTCTGGAGGCCACGGTTGTGGCCACAACCTTCTTCTTGCCTTGAGGGCGAATCATAAGGAAGATAACTTTCTGGGTTCGGCAAATGATCTTACCGCATTGCTTCACAGAGATCAAAGAGATGGCGATAGGCGGTGCTACCTCTGGTATCCTGTATAACTTATTGCCCAAAGAAATAATAATAGTGCGAGGCCTAGACTCATACACAACATGGCGCTTCCACAAGTATGGTGGGCTAATGTACATCACAAACTTCAAGAGGAGCAACATAACACAGTACCTCATCTGTGAAGGGCTTGATGCTGTAGGGAAGGTGACACTGCTCGCTGACGCGAAGATCTCGTCCTTGGTGAAGCCACCTAATGGTGTACGACTGCGAGTGGGGTGTGGTTGGTAGGCCCAACTGCTTCACGACCTCTGCTGAAATGGGGTTCTTTTGGCTTCCGCTATCGACAATGAACTACAACGAAGAACCCTTCACCCACATTTGTGAGTGGAAGAGCCATTCCCCCTCCTTTGGATCTTCGGGCTCAATCTTCTAGAGCTTGGTGGTGGCAACAGTGGCACTGGGCTCTACATCAATAATCTACTTCCCTTTGTCGGGTTCTGACTCAGAGTCGGAACATGCATTTGATTTGGAAGCTTTCAACTCGGCCACCAGTGACTGCTTGCCTCGACACTCACTTGTGTTGTGAGTGGGGTTCTTATGGAACTCACACCATTTCCCTATGCCCTTCTTTATCTTTGTGGTGTTGTTCTTTGCTTGCGGCTTCGGCAGGTTGTCCTGGGTCGCCCCTCCTTGGCTTTGTTTTGCAGTGTGGGGGCACCTTTCCCTTGCTTTAGATTCACAGATCCAAAGTCTCGTTTCTTCTGTTTAAATTTCTGCTCGATCTTGATAGTGTATCAAAAGGCGTCGCCATGTGAGGAGATGTCCAGGAACTCCATCTCGCCCTGGATGTACTTGTGTAGACAGCAGCGATACTTGAGTACCAAATGCCGCTCATAATCCTTGATATCCAACTTCGTGCGAAGGGTATGAAAACTATTTTTGAACTCCAACACGTCTTGGCCCTTTCCCTGCCGCAAGGTGGTCCACTTTATGTATTTATCTTCATAGCTCCGGATAGGGTAATATTGTTCCTTGATGGGTGCGGCTGAAAACAATGAGGGTTCCCTCTTGTCCTTTTGTTCACAGTAGGTTTCCCACTAGTCCTTGACATGGGGGGCGCCTTTGAGGAGTGCAAAAGTAATATTTTCTTGATTGGAAAAGTCGTGAACCGAAAAATATCCTTCCAACAGATTTAACCATCTGTCTACGACGTCTGCATCTATCTAGCCTTCAAATATGGAAATGTCAAAGTTAACTTGTACCTTAAAGGGAGTGGCACCTCTAGAGTGGTTGCTGGATGAAGATGCGTTGTCTGTGGGTAGTTGTTGAAGGATCTTGGCAAAGTTATCCATCATTGCCTTCCTTTGTCGCTCGAGGGCTTCCTTGAGCAATATTTTGAAAGGATCTCTTTCTCCCTTGTCTTTCTTTTCTTCTCCGATGGGAGGCCCTCGAGGTTTGTGAGGCTGGTCTTACAAAGGTTCAACCAGTTCGAGCCCTAACTCCTTATATCCTGACCTTGTTAGGGACTTGCAAAGAAAAACAGAAAAATAACAGACACTTTGATGCCACTGATCTAGACTTACACAGGAATGCAACAGAATACAAATACAAACATGAACACCGAGATGTAGTAGAAATAAAACTTCATTTCATTAATATCAAAGAACTGAAATGTGCTTACATACAAAATGGAAATAAACTAGCTCGGACGATGATAGCTTATCTCTGAGAAGAGATGTGGCGGCTACATGCCTCTGAACTATGTTACAATGAGGCTCAAGGGCCTTTTTATTACTGAACAACAAGGGAAAACCCTAAACATCCAAAACCCTAACCCCAGGAGATGGAATGCCAAGAGTTTGTGGGCCTTGTTGGGGTTAGTTGGGCATCCAACGTCCCGGGGTCGTAACTTGGTCATATGATCTCTGTTTGGCGCATACGATACCTCGTTGGAAAGATCTCTCCAAGTACTACAAGATTTGTTGTAGGTCCTTGCCTATGGCTACAGGGTGACTGCAGACCTCAAAAAAACGTTGTTTAGGGGGTCAAAACAACTCCGAAAGTTTAGGACCCAAATTTTTTTTGTTAAAAATAGTAAATGCTGCTATAATTAAGGAAACAGATGAAACCGAATGGAGGTCTAGGTGGAATAGGTGGGTGGCCACCAATATCCACTTGGATCAACAGTGGCTAGATCTTATGTGCAGTAGGGTTTCAAAAGATTCTGGTAGGGCAGATAAGTAGAAATCCATTAGGCATGGAGTCATATGAAAATCTTGAGCTCAGGGATATAACAGACAAATTTCAGAGGCAAGATATATAATATTATTCTAGATTTCCATTGCTGTGAGATGATAGTAGAAGGGGGAGAAACAACCCATTAAGACAAAGCACCAGTTAAATGAATTTCATGCTTAACTTTAGTTGAAATTGGTGATATTTTAATGCATGATAAAGATCGTCAAAAGATGAATTCCTTAAGCATATACTTTCATTCAAATACAATGAAGAGTTACATTCAATGGAAAAACAAAGAAGACATAAACCAAGAAGACTGACTATTGGAATATCATAACAAGAATCTCTGAAACAACTGAGTGCCTTCTGCCTTAGATTATTCAAACTTGAGTACAGACAGTAAGGATTTCTTTCTCAAAGTCCCAACCCTTGATTGATTTTCATAAACCTCTTTATAGAAACACTACATAGGTTTCAGATCCACAAACTGTGGAAAGTCTTAATTACAATAACTATTAAGATCCAAAAGAAATGGATCTGAAAAACTTCTTCACCCATCTTTAGTTTGCTGCTTGAAATAATTAAGGAGGAGATAATATCTAATTCCCAAGTCGAATTTGATGAGATGGCCTTCAGTTGTTGACTTGACATTTTTATAGGAAACTAATTTTCGAAAAATATAGAAAAATAGGCCTCAAAGATACATTTGAATCTTTCAAACCATGATAGCTGTTAGAAAACTGGGACGTTTTTGTTAATTGGTCTGTTCCCTCCCAAAACCTTTTTTGGTTTTCCAAAATTCATCTCCAAGCTGTTTGGAAACTGTGTTTTAATACAATGACTAAAACAGGAAAATTTTTGTAGGCGTTGGAAAATGATTTTGCAGCGCCAGTAAAAAAACAAAAACTACAATGCTTCTGGTTACGAAACTTGGTGTGAACATTGTGTAATATTTGAAATGATCATAAATGACCACAAACCTCAAAAGATTACTCTTCTCAAAAAAGTTAATGTGCCTTATAGCTCATAGTTACTTAACCTGGCTTAACATAGTTTTCCCTTCATATGGCAAAGCAACTGAAATGAAAAAAGACAAAGTCAACTCCTGCAAACAATTTTGAATTTTCTGAGAATGTAAATAAGGTGCTAACAGCTGGTTCCAATGGGGATGCTGTCCTCCCTGTGAGGCAGCAAAGGACTCGAGGACCAGTTTCCTAATCCATTGGGTTGCTCCCAACTCGAATCCTGCAACCTGTACCTGTAACCTGCTCACTCTGCAACTGCAAACTGTACAATGCTGAAAAAGATATTCGCAACTGTGAACTTATTCACCACACTTACCTACTCTAACCTGTTGAAACATCTGCCCAATCAAGTGATGCAGAATTTCTAGTGTAACCACGAAATAAGATGGCTACTCACTGGAATTCTGCTCACACCTTCCTCGAGCAGACAAAAAACAATAGGAAATGGCAACTCAATCTCCAGCTGAAACTGATAACCTTGTTCCAAAAATACTGCAAGCTTCACATTCTCCGATGATTGCAACATGTTAACAAAAGAATCTTCAAAAATATGAAAAACTACCCTTTTTCCCTTTCTTGAAAATCAGCAAAAGGACAAGGATCTTTTTCATTCTGTTGACCTTTTTCAAATGGAAATGCAGTAACATGTTCACCTTTCACATCATCCACAACAAGGACAGGCATTTGTACACTCTTGGAGATATTCAAATGGAAAGGCCACATCATATGTAACGAGGTATCAAAAATTAACCTTTCATGTGATTCATCAAGAATGTCATTTTGGTTCTTGAAAATTTCTGAATCTATCAATTCAAAGGATGCAACATCGTGAACTAATTCAGTGTCATCCAAGGGGTCTAAAACATCTTGTTCTTCTTCAGTATTTCCTTGTAACTCTAGGTAGCTACCCTCATAAATGGTTTCACTGCTTAGATTTTTCACACGTAATTTCAAAAGTCTGATTTTTACCAATTTCTTCATGAGACAAAATCTCAGAAAACGAATGAGCTGAAAAACAAACTGATTGGGTATCCTCATCCCTTTCCTGATCATTTGAAATCTGAAAATACTGCTGAATGTCCTTATGAACCATAAGAGAAAGGACCTGCTGTATATTATCATGGCTGTTTACAAAACTAAGGTTATGATTTGCTTGATTTTCAGCCAAGGTAAAAAATACTGCTTGCTGGAAGTTTGTCTGAGTTTCATGGCAGCTAGTCTCTACTTTTTGTTCTTGATGTTGGAAAGAATTCTCATACAATGCTTCTAGAATCTCTTTGTCCATAAACTCAACGTCACCATAATTTTTTTCTAAATTGTTCAATGAAACTTTCAACATGTGCACTACAGTTTTTTACCAACAGCTAGGAAGGATAATGTAAATGTTGAATGAAAATCTTCAAGCAAATACAAGCTACCCAGTGGCAACTTTTCGTACCAAGATTTTGCATTTTCCTCTGAAGAAACCATAAATATTTTCATCAAAGAATCCTCATGCAATTTAACTCCAAGCTTTTGTACATGCATATGAAATTTAATCAAATGAAGAGCAACATCATCATCGTTCTGATCTCTAAATTTTGGCAAATATGATTTGCCAATCTTTGCACGGAATGCGATTTGGAAAACCGGGGATATGTGCACTGTTCATCGGAGCATACCTTGTCATCTTGATTAATTAGGCCACTGGATCTGCAATTATGCTCTGGGTTCATCGGAAACCGGATTCACCATTCATGTTTCGAGCTCTGGATCGTTTGACAATGGAGTCGCCAGGTGAATGATGTACAACTTAATGGTGTCTGACTGTTGTTCACCGTCAATGGTCAGATCTGGATCTTTGTTGTTCTCCCAGGGAAAATTTGACAATGACGCCAAAAAGTTCACTCAAAAATGTCTTGCCTATAAGATGAAATCTCCAAGGTAACCTTCAAACCAAGCTTGTAGATTGGAGGCTAGCCCCTTCAATCCAGAGAGGGCTCTCTCTGACAACTCAATCTTCCAATGTCACTTTAAAGACTGGTTGTGTACTTCAATAGTGGCTAGATCTTATGTGCAGTAGGGTTCCAAAAGATGGTGGTAGGGTAGAGAAGTAGAAATCCTTTAGGCATGGAATCATATGAAAATCTTGAGATCAGGCATATAGCAAACAAAATTTAGAGACAAGAGACATAATATTCTTCTAGATTTCAATTGTTGTGAGACGATAGTAGAAGGGGGAGAAACAACCCATTAAGATAGAGCAACAGTAAATGAATTCTGTGCTTAACTTTAGTTGGAATTAGTGATATTTGAATGCATGATAACGAGCATCAACAGATGAAATCCTTAAGCATATACCTTCATTCAAATACAATGAAGAGTTATATTCAATGGCAAAACAAAGGAGGAGACACAAGCCAAGGAGTCTGACTATTGGAATATCATAACGAAAATCTCTGAAACAGCTAAGTGCCTTCTGCCTTAGATTAATCGAAACTTGAGTACAAATAGTAAGGATTTCTTCTCAAAGTCCCAATCCTTATCCATTTTCATAAACCTCTTTATAGAAACACTACACAGGTTTCAGATCCACAAACTGTGGAAAGTCTTAATTACAATAATTATCAAGATCCAAAAGAAATGGATCTGAAAAACCTCTTCACCCATCTTTAATTTGTTGCTTGAAATAATCAAGGAGGAGATAATATCTAATATCCAAGTTGAATTTGATGAGATGGCCTTCAGTTGTTGACTTGGCATTTTTATAGGAAACAAAATTTTGAAAAATATGGAAAAATAGGCCTCAAAGATACATCTGAATCTCTCAAACCATGATAGTTGTTAGAAAATTGAGGGAGGTTTTTGTTAATTGGTTTGTTCCCTTGAAAAACCTCTTTTGGTTTTCCAAATTTCATCTCCATCTGTTCGGAAACTGCATTTTAAAACAGTGACTAAAACAAGAAAAATCTTGTAGGCGCTGGAAAATGATTTTGCAATGCCAGTAAAAAATGAAAACTACAATGCTTCTGGTTACAAAACTTGGTGTGAACATTGTTTAATATTTGAAATGATCATTAGTGACCACAAACCTCAAAAGATTACTCTTCTAAAAAAAATTAATGTGCCTTACAGCTCATAGTTACTTAACCTGGCTTAACATAGTTTTCCCTTCATATGGCAAAGTAACTGAAATAAATAAAGACAAAGTCAACTCCTGCAAACAATTTTGAATTTTCTGAGAATGTAAACAAGGTGCTAATAGTTTGAAGAAAAACTACTTTATATTTCTTGTTTAGAAGATAAAGGGGATAGAATTGCTTTTGTAGATGGAAAAGTTATGGTATGGAGTAAAGGTTCTAGGAATGATAATGCAAAAATCATTGGGATTCATGAGGGAAGGCTCTACAGATTACTTACACCTCTCGCTCAAGCCTTGGTTCACCTTGAAGTTGAAATCAATCCATGTGAACTTTGGCATAGAAGGTTTGGACACCTTCATTACAAAATCTTACCATCCCTAAACACTATGGTGAATGGCATCCCTGAACTGAAGGAAGAACATGAAGGAATTTGCACTAGAAGCAGTGCTTCAAGATCTAAGGAAATCTTGGATCTCATTCACTCTGATGTTTGTGGTCCTATGGCTACAAAATCTCTTGGAGGTCATCTATACTATGTGACTTTCATTGATGACCACTCAAGAAAGACTTGGATTTATTTACTTAAGTCCAAGGATGTAGTATTTGATAAATTTCAAGAATTCAAAGCAAAAGTGGAGAATCTTACAAAAAGGAAGATAAAAGTGCTAAGATCTGACAATGGAGGGGAATACACATCAAAAGAACTCATAGCTTTCTGTGAGGAGGCTGGAATTAAGAGGGAGCTGATATTTCCATATAATCCAGAACATGATGGAGTAGCAGAAAGGAAGAACCGTATAATTGAAGAATGCATTAGGGCAATGTTACATGATCAAGACTTACTTCAATTCCTATGGGGTGAAGCATCCAAAATAATAGTCTATATTCAAAATCGAAGTCCTCATAGGATACTTGACAGCATAACTCCGGAAGAAGTGTTTACCGGAAGAAAACCTAGTGTAGATCATCTTCGAATATTTGGCTGCCCTATCTACATTCACATTCCAAAAGATAAAAGGAAGAAATTGGATCCTACAAGCATGAAGGGCATATTTGTTGGCTACAGTACCTCATCAAAGGCATATAGGATCTACATCAAGGAAGGTCACTGAATTTAAGTAGAGATGTAATTTTTGATGAAAACATTGCCTAGAAGAAGTCTAAGGATCTCCTGATTGATTCCAATGATGAAGAACTACCTATATTTGAAGAATGCCCAAGGGAAGAAGAATGTACTATATCTAATCATGAAGAAGAAGGTCCCAGTGAACTTGTGTAGCAAGTCATAATCCTTGAAACTTGTAAGAGACCCGCTTGGTTAACATCAACTCTTCAAGAAGCAAAAGGACATGTTGAAGCTAAAGGAACATTCAGGGAAAGTTAAAAGCCTAAAAGATATTCAGGGTATGCAACCTATATAACAAAAATGGTTGAAGTAGGACCATCCTCTTTTGAAGACGCTGTCAAACACCAAGAATTGAAAGATGCCATGAAAGAAGAATACTAGTCTCTAATGAAAAATGGAGTTTGGGAAATCATTCCTAGGCCAAATGACAATTCTATTGTAACTTCCAAATGGCTCTACAAGATTAAGCACGCAGTAGATGGAAGCATTGACAAGTACAAAGCAAGGTTTGTGGCTATGGGTTTCTCTCAACAAGAAGGCATCGATTATGAAGAAATGTTTGCACCTACAACATGATACACAACTATAAGATCGTTTGTCTCCTTGGCTACAACTATGGGATTAAACATCCATCAAATGGATGTGAAGACAACTTTCATGGATGGCACCATTGATAAAGAAGTATTTATTGAACAATCCTTGGGATTTGAAGTACATGATAGAGAAACTCATGTCTGTAGGTTAAAGAAGGCACTTTATGGCCTCAAGCAAGCCCAAAGGGCTTGGTATGCTAGGATGGATACATATCTACAAAGAATGGGGTTTTCAAAGAATTTTGCAAATCCAAATCTTTATATCAAAGTAGTGGAGGGTGAATCAGTGATCATTCTTCTATATGTGGATGACCTTCTCATAATAGGTGTGGAAAGTTGGTAGCAAAATTCGATATGAAGGATCTAGGGCTTATGCACTATTACGTGGGGTTGGAAGTTTGGCAAAAACATGGTGAAGTATATCTAGGTCAAGGAAAGTATGAAATCAAGATGCTACAAAGGTTTGGCATGATGGATAGCAAACCAATGACAACCCCCATGGCCACAAATCTGAAGAGGTTGAGAAGTTCAGAATCAGGCCCTATGGATCCTACAAGTTATAGACATTTGGTTGGCTCTTTGATGTATCTTGTGAACACATGGCCAAATATTTGTTTTGCAGTGAATATTCTAAGTGAGTTTCAAATGGAGCCTAGACATGACTGCTAGGTAGCAACATAGCACATGTTGAGATATCTGAGAGGAACAATACATTACTACCTGAAGTATGATTAAAAGAACAATATCCAACTAATGGGATATACTGATTCAGATTGGGGAGGTAGTGAATTAGATGGAAGAAGCACTACTAGAGGATGTTTTAGCTTGGGATCCTCTATGATCTCATGGATGAGTAGAAAGCAAGAATTGGTTGTATTAAGTGGCGCTGATGCTGAATACATTGCGACATGTGAAGTTAGTAGAGAAGCTATCTGGTTGAGGAAGGTTGTTATCCAATTTGTTTGAAGGACGGATGGACCCTACAGTTATACATTGTGACAACACAAGTTGCATAAGGTTGTTTGAAGACCCCATATTCATGCAAAGACGAAGCACATAAACAACAAGTATAATTACATACAAAAATTGGTCCAAGATGGGGTGGTGTAGCTATAGTATATCCCCACCGATGAGCAGGTCGCTAATATTTTGACAAAATCTCTTTGTAATAAAAAGCTTGTGTGTTTGAGAAACAAGGTTGTATTGGTTGATATCTCCTCTCTAGTTGAGAGGGAGAGATAGACACATCATTCTTGTCTTCACATTATGAAGAAAGAATGGAGGATTGGGTAAGCATCTGAATTCCGATACTCTTTGAGGATGAGGTAGGACATCCAATAGGTAAGAGTAGTCGAAGAGGAAATTCCTTGAGGATGTGTTAGTCTAAGACATGAATGGTCCTAAAAGGACATACCTTGTGAACATCTGGATGGGGTATATGCCGTGAGAGACAATGATGATGGTGTCTATTAGTCATTGTCTCCCCAACACTATGCTCTAATTTTGTGGAGAGATAGAGCTGTTAGTCAAGGCCTTGCTATATGACAATGTTGGTTGGTATGCTGAGATGCAATGATATAAGCTGAAAAGATAGCTTATGAGATGGCTTACCAATCCGACTCTTCTTATGAGATCTCTTCAGTATGAGAATGTCCTTGTGCCATTATGAATACCTCACTAGTTAAGAGGGGGTGTTGAAATATGTAACTAGGTTCGGTCTTCATATGTACTCTTGATTCTTGTATATTGTACAATGAAAATAAAATTATTATTATCATTATTTTTATACATGGGTTTCATGCCCAAGGTCAATTTATTTTAGGTCAAAGCACCCATTGAGTGCTTCTAGGCTTTGTTATAGAGTCAAGAAGTCAAAGAGTCATTGTCATAAGTAAAAGACACCATTGGGCATCTTGTAACATGTCAAAAGAATTATTTTTGAGTCAAAAGTGTCAAGTTACGCCTCTAAGACCAAGTCGACTTGGCAGTGGAGAAGTCGACCTAATTAGGGCGGTTTGTACTCCTGGAAGGGCTATATATAAGAGACCATTCGACCTCATTTGATTACTCATTCACTCATCAAGGAAGCGAAGGACAAGAAGAAGAAGGCAAGCGAAGGACTAGAAGGAAGAAGGAAGTTGAATTTTTTGATTTTTACACACTCTCTCTTGCACGTGCAAAGGAAGGATATGGTTTCTGCAGCATCAAGGTCGAAGTTTTCAAGTTGCAAGGGAAGGGTCGAAATTGGTAGAAGAGAAGTTAATTTGGTCTCCTATAAGTCCTAGAATAGGAAGCAACCCGATTGAAGGAAAGAAGCCTTAGAAGCCTTAAATTCTCCCACACGTGCAAAAATTGCAGCGATTGCAAGGTCCAAAATTTCAGACTTGCTTTGAGGGCCGAAATTCTAAAGCTGGGGATCGAAGTTCTGCAATTGGAAGAGATTTGACTTGGTTTGACTTTGGTAAGAAGCAACACATCCTCTAGAAGGTTTGACTTGGTCTTGGAAGGGTCTTGGTCTTGGTCTAAAGGTCTTGGAATTCATCATTTGAAGAATCTATAAGAAGAGGAGATTTTTGTGGGTTTTCCTCTATAGGAGAGGTTTTGGCCGTGGCTAGCAGCCTACATCTTGTGTCTTTGTGCACTATTGATCTTCATGTTTTGGTAGCTATTTAATGATGAGAACAACATAATAATAAGAGAAGAAGAAGGTAATAATCAAGAAAAGTAAAAGAACATCACAACAAATTATCAAGTCTAAGAGAAATCACTTCAATTGTAGCCCTATTGATTTCTCAATAGTAGGGGCATAAGACATTTGATAAAAAGAATGTACGCTTTCCTATCAACTGATGCTTGTGGTGAGCAAGATTAAAACTAGGGAAACATTAGTCACTGGGGAATAAGAATTGCTCAAGATATGTCTGGAGGTGGAGCAGGATGAGAAGTAATAAATCTTTGATTGCGAATATGAGAATATAAGACTTACTCTATAAATATAGATTCCATTAATTTAGAGAAACTCAACTTACATTATGAAACTTAACATATCTTTAAATGAGGAACAATGTCCTTTAAATAGAGATAAAAAAACTCATATATGCACCCGCTGCCTTAAATAACTGACTATTCTCTAGAGATTCGTACATGAGAGTTACATTCATTGTTGACCACCAAAATGGTAGTTATGTAGAAAAATATGATACTAAGGGACAAACATGCCACTAATGACTAAATATGCTACTAAAGGAAGCATGGCAGTACAATATATAACATTACAATGCTTGTACCATACCACAAGAAAAATTATTTCTAGAGTCTTGGACTAAAGTGCCCATCATATATTATGCATTTAATGCTTTCAGTATGAGATTTTATTGGAAAGGCATTCGAACCATGAAGGATCTATGTAACACCCTAAGTAGGGATTGGCTACCATGAGAGGAAATCATGGAAAAATTTAAGATTTCCAACTCTAACAATATTGCAATTGGAAAACCCCAAGAGATTAGACAAGATTTCCTTAGTTTCAATTCAGGCCTAATTTAAATATTAAGATTGTGAAGGGTTGGAGTTGGAATTTCTGTAAGCATATTACAGGGCATTGTGGCTTTCAATGTTATAAGTTATAACTAGATGATAAAAAAAGCTCCCATAGAAAACAAGCTTAAGAGATATCGGGGCTTAGACTTAAGTGCGTTGAAGAATCTAGGGCAATTAGGTATAGTAGGATTCTTAGTTACTTGATAACAATATGTGGAGTCTTTTTACTTTTTCTTGTTAGCTTAATGTTCTTCTTCTTCTTATTAATGCATGTGAATGTACTTCATCAAACTGCTACCAAAACATAAGAACAAAAACACAAGATGTTGGCTCTCTGCTAGGGCCAAAACCTCTCTTCTCTTGAAAGGAAAACCCTTCGTTAAGTTTTTTCTTATTGAAGCTTCTTTCTTGATCAATGCCAAACCCTAGACCCTTGACTAGAAGATCCTCCAAGCACAAGTCAAGTCCTTCCTTTTCTCTGCACTATGTTCCCCGACACTTTGTCTACCTCCTTCTGGCACTTTGTTCACTGACACTTTGTCCTTCTTCCGACACTTCGTTCTTCCTTCTACTGTAAGTAGATCTTCTAGGAGAGATACTTTAACTTAGTGATATCCTTCACCTAAGGATACTCATTCCTTCTCTAGATCATCCGATTTATTTCTTGATGTATGGTGGCAGGCTGAGTGTGACAACACTGCAACCCTAATCTTCGCATGAGTGAGAGTTCTTGCTGTAGTTATAGGGCTCCCTCTAACTTCGCTTGAGGTCCTTCTCTCTTCCCTTGGATAGGAGGCCTAGTAAGCCTAGTTTGAAGTCTAAACAATGATGGATGAGCAACCTTAATGTTGCTGCTGTAGTGACCGCAGTCAACCCTTCTATTTCTCGCACATGTGGCTGCAGCTTACCCTAAAACAATACTTAATACTTCGGTTATCTTTCCTCTATCTTTCCTCCTTCGCTGCTCTAGAGGCTCCCTTAAACTTGACTTTTCCACCCTTTACTTGGCTGCACTTGCTCGCTTATTTTAGAGATGATCTTCGCTATCTTTGGAGTAGTGGACAACTGTTGGCATTATGATTCTGGTTTGGCACTATGGCACAGGTGTTGTATACAGCTTGAGTGGGCCTAATGGTTAGGAGCATGTGTTTCCTCCTAAGAGGTCACAGTTTCAAAACCAGAGGGGGTAGAGTATGTATGCCTTCGTAGACTTAGCAGTCAAATCGCTGTGCGGAGGTGGGTCCCTTGTCCCACAAACAAGGGGGTCTCATACACCAATTTGGTGTCTGGCTTGGCTGTGACCTTAAAAATGGATATTATTATATATTATTATATACTTGATGGCAACTCACTCAAGTGGCAGATCTCTGTTCAGGCTCTCAAAATCATAAAAAATAAGATACCCGCAGGTGATCTTAAGAGAAGCTGCGGACCCGCAGGTGATCCTAAGAGAAGTTGCGGACTCGCAGGTACGCCGACCAAGAAGTGCGGACATACCCGCAGGTTCTCCGTTCAGAAGGTGCGGACCCCAGTTCACTCACTCCAATGCAGAAAAGCGCGTACACGTGGGAATTCTTATGTTTGGCCCTTGGTATTTAGCTCGTCGTTCATGATCCTATGGTTTTGGTCCGTGGTATAGGATCTAAATTATTGAATCCTGGTTTGGATCCCTTGTATTGGTTTTCGATGGTTTTGTCCCATGGTTTGAATAAGGGCTTGCCTATAAAAAGGAAAGGAGATCACTTGGCTAGTAACTTGTGAAATTTGAATATCTTAAGATCTGAAATTTTGGGTAATCGGTTTAAAAAGCTAGATCTAAATCAAGGTGAAATCTGTAAAGTGAAAGGCGGATCTGTTGATAGGTTGTGATCTTTTGGGCGCGTGATCGGATCTGTGGATCTGACAGTGTGTGGTACATTGGAGGACTGTTAATTTGGCTCTATTTGGAGGTCCGCAGGCGATCCACAGCTCAGGTGTAGAGGTACGCAGCTCAGCAGAAGGCACAGGTGCGAAGGTACGCAGCTCGGCAGAAGGCGAAGGTGTGGAGGTACGCAGTGCAGTAGAAGGCGCAGGTGCGGAGGTACGCGGCGCAGCAGAAGGCTCAAGTGTGGGGGTACGTAGAGAAACAGAAGGATCAGGTGCGGAGGTGCGCTGTCGGGTAGACAGTGCAGGTGCGGATCTTGGCAGAGGTACGCAGTTCAGCAGAAGGGCTACGTGCGGAGGTACGCAGAGCACAAGAAAGATCAGGTGCGGATTTGCGCAATTTAGACACAGAAGAGCTGTGGATATCCGCAGGTTTATATTGGTGAAGTTGCGGACTTTTCTTGAAGTATTTGTTAGCTGCCTTTTATCTATTTGCTACAGAGTTCTGGGTTTAGATTACTGGTATTGCCTTTCTGTTTACAACATTCTGAGAAGTTGGGTGATTCGTTGGTTGATTGTATAAGGAGTTTGGTTGATTTACATGTACTTGATGATTATTTGATCTTCTTGGATCCAGTCTGAAAATTAATGAAACGTGGTCCTCAAAGAAGTAGAAGAGCTAAGGGGGTTGTAGCTCCCTTCCAGGAGAGACTGGAAAACGAGAGAGGGTTGTAGCTCTCTGCAGGTTGCAGCCTGGACTGCACCAGTACAAAATCATTGTAAAAGAAGTTTCTAATTGAAAGAAGATAGAGACATATTGCAGCAGGTGGTTTTCACCCACATTGGGTTTCCACCTTATATCTGGTGTTCTTTGGTGTGATTATCTGTTTTTCTTATTCTTGCTCATTATTATATGGTACTGACAACAAACTAATGATCAATATCTGAAGAATAAACTATTTGAAAAGAATTTGATAATACTGATTCACCCCCCCCTCTCAGTATTATTTCCAACAATTGGTATCAGAGCAGGTCCTTTTGTAGAAGCTTGATCGCTTGAAGGAGATCATTGGAACAATGGGAAAGAAGCTTAAGAAGAAAGAACATAAGCAGAAGAAGACATCTCAGAAGAACTATGACAGTGGGAGAATCAATTGGGGATTAGGTGTAAGAAGCTCTTCAGGTTCAGAATCAAATTCAGAATGAAGATGAACTATCAGGTATGAATTTGCTATCCTCTGATGTTCCAGCTATCTATCCATTTGGAAAAGATGAAAGTGATAGCGAAACAACTGAATTTGTTCTTATGGGTGAACAAGAAAGATATCAAATAGACGCAAAATTTAAAAGGCTTTCAGACAAAATCAGAGATCAACAAGATTTATTGAACGAAAGGGAATGTGACTTCAAAGAAGAAGCTACCAAACTAAAAGCCCAACTAGAAGAAGGAAACAAGGTAAGGAAGTTATTCAAGGACAAATAATCAAAAGTTGCAGGATTGGGAATAACATCTTAAGAG